>WBZZ01005794.1:0-48490 GCA_019918135.1 Paulinella micropora | reverse complement strand
TAGGTAAATATGTGCTAATTTAATAATACCTGTGTAGGCATCACCCCCCGGATAGCCGGTAAAAAGTACCTTTTCCTGGTGACAGGTGCACCAGCTTGTTTTTCAGTATTATTTGTCCGGATTGGACCTGATGCCATTTTATTCCTGGTCTGTTGCCGTTTTCCTTTTTGGCTTCACTGAGCTAATACAACGAGACATCATTCTCATTCTTGAGGACTGTGTTTGGTTGTATTACCGACTTTTTACGAGCTATCGTTGGGGGCATTACATTTGGAGTCCACATCACTAGGGTGATTTCTTTCTGCTTTGCCACACAGGCAACAGAGTGAATTTTCACTGACCTGTCTCACACGGGGACGTCAGACGAAAACAAATACTCCAACACAGCTCCCTCATAACTCTTTCACAAAACAAATAATTTGATTGGTCTCAAGCAGGTGTCTCGTACCCTCTAGCCCAATCAGTATCTGTGTGCTCACAAGGAGACATCAGATACAAACTCTCTGTCGTTCTTGCTGTTCTCACACAGAGACCAAGAAGAAGGAGGTGGACAGAAGAGTGAAGGAACACACACAAAACACAAACAAGCATAGGGACAGGAGCACAACACTCTACCCTTCTAGTTTGTGCATTTATCTGCATTATCTCACACATACGTCAGAGTATTTTTGCAAATCTCTGATCGTTTTCTAAAGGTAGGTCTGAGAACCTATCCGACCGACTGTCGACTTCTCAAGGAGAGCTTTTCTAGCTTCTCTATTACTATCTGTGTGTAGGTCCAAGTGCCTCATACTAGATACAATATAGAAAAGAAGGAGGAGAAAGTAATCTGAGTAAGGAGAACAAGAAATCGGAGAAAGTCTCAAAGACTATTTTTCTCAAACAAAAACAAACATACAAACAGTGTTTCATAGAGGACAGGGAATCTTATCCTACCCTCTCTATTAGTTTCTCTCTTCACTAGTCAATCGACTGAAGGAGGAACAGAACACAAACGAACAAAAACCAAACATAGGAGCTGACACTGTCCTCCTGTTGATCACTACTACGACATCATGTCGACAGAGACCGCCGAAGTGAGTGAATTCTCGGAGGCAGATCAAAGAAGAGAAGAAGAAGAAGCAGGAGGAGGAGGAGGAAGAGGATTGAATGAAGGAGGAGGAGGAGGATTGAATGAAGGAGGAGGAGGAGATGAAGGAGTAGGAGGAGGAGTAGAAGAGGGCTGGGATGATGAAGGAAGATATGGAGGAGACGAAGATGAAGGAGGATTTGAACAAGAAGAGACGGGAGGAGGAGGAGCATATGGTAATCCCTTACCACCTGCCTACACGGGAGGAGGAGGACGAAAAATGATCGACTTGATTCATAGTGATGGAGAGGAGATCACAGTGGAGGAACAACAGTGGGTGCAAGACCACTATGACCTCACTAAAAAAGAGTTTGATAACAAGATGGGGGTAGAGAAGGACACCTATGTGTGGATCCCTCAGGATCAAAGAAGAGAGAAAAGTCGTGCTAAAAAGGATGTCTATATCCTATTATCAAACACAGCACAGCTCCTCGGCAAACTGGTCTCTGATCCAGAAGAGAGAAAGAAGATACAGCATATCAAGTTTGGGGACACACACACCCACCTTGAATTACTCGATGCTATCTTTGGGGTGTACACTCAAACCCTGATTTGGGAACGTACATACGGCCCACGATGTGAGGGTTACCTCCAGTACACAAACCCAAGAGCAATAGCCAGATTCCTCGCGACTGGTCAGGAGGCAGTCGATGTAACAAAAATGAAGACCAATCTGGGTTCGAAAAACTCGAGTGGCATATTTCATTTTTTTACAATGGAAATAAAGGCCTTGGAGGAGGGGAAGGCAGAGATGGAAAAAAGCATTAAGGCAGCAGGAGAAACTCATCCTGTGATTGATGAGTTAGAGAAGACAGACAGAGTTCTGACCAAGATCAGACTGTTGATGGGTGCGTTACTGCACAAGGAGGCATGGAAGAGATGGATTCCTACCAAGGATCACTCTGTCCTTAAATCACTTAGTAACGCACCACCGGTCGCCAACAAAGCAGGTGTTGACCAATATGTGGAGAAATATAATTTTCTCAGATCTGCTTCTGAATTGGTGGCCTTTATCACTCATGCTCAAAAGCTGGTGATATCTGAGAAGAAGAAGGCGAAAGAGAATGAGGAGTTCGAGAAGACGATGAGACTGGAAAGAATGAAAGCAAAAGTGAGTGGTGCAAAGACACACCCTCCGACATATTTGACCCCACCAGCTCCTGCCCCACCGAGCCCCTGCACCCTCGGGCTCAACTACGGTGGTGGTCACAAACACGGAGAAGAAGGACAGACAGAACATCATAAATGCCTTCAAGGGGAAGAAAGGAGGAGTGGCAAGTCTCATGCTATATGCCAAGACGAGCTCAGACAAAGACTCTGATGCTTCGCTTTTGAGCAAGCTCAAAGAGATCAATGCCTGCATGAAGGCTTTTCCTTGCGACGAAACGCAGGAATACGAGGCCCTTGTTACTGTTTTTGACCAATCTCTAGTCTCGGAGGGATTTGATCTGACACAGTACAAGTTTTTGAGAAAGAAGGAGGAGATTAAGAGAAACAATGCAACAGGCCTAGACGCTCAGTGTGAACTGGCGGTGGCCACACTCATTTCATATTTTCAATCTCATGGATACCAGCATCTCTGCACTGGTACTCTCATAGGATTTGAAATCTTTGAGACAGTGGCGATGAGTTTGAGGAGTGCTGTTGGCTTGGCGGCGACCCTTACGGAGGTAGTTTCCTCCTATGGGCTATTCTATGGCCGCAAGTCGATCATCCTCTATTTCTTTTCGGCGTTACACACAGTTAACCCGAGCAAGCTTACTCAGCTCATACAACAATGCTCGACGTTTAGCTCAGTGAAGTCCAAGAACTTCCTCGAGACACACGTGTTCGAAAATACGGTTCAAAGCGTTGCTCCGTCAACACTGTTTCAAGAAGTGATGAGTGCATGCTCAAACATGGACTCGCTCACGGAGGCACATACGGCACAGGCAGGCGGTGTACCTGTTGGCGCACAAGCCACGTACACAAACAGAGTTGCCGGTTGGAAGAGACAGAGAGAGCCAGACCTGAAGACCGCATGTTGGAGGTGGTTCGCGGGCTTGCAGTGTAAGGCACAGATGGAGAACAGAGACTGCTCTTTCAATCATGATAGGCAGAACCCAACAGCAAGGGCAAATTTTCTGAGCAGGACGGAAGGCAAGGAACCGGGCCTTTTCAATATGCTTCAGATTGCCGCTGTGAACGAAGGTTGGTATGCCAATATGTGTGATGATGAGGAGTTACGAGAGGCAATCATTACCTACATGAAGAGGATGAAGGAGAAGAAGGAGGAAAGGGAGAGACAAAAGAACTTAAAGGCCTCTCAAAGAGGACGAGAAGGAGGAGCAGGAGCAGGAGGACGAGGAGGAGGAGGAGGAGGACGAGGAGGAGGAACATGGAGAGGAGCCTCGAGGTGGCAGGGAACCCCTCAGAGAGGAAGAGGAGGAGGTCGGGGATATACCCCTTATGGAGGGAGAGCTGTTCGAGCTCCAGCCCCCCCACCCAGAGGAGGAGGAGGCTCATGGGCAAGCTCCAACCCGAATTTCGGTCGAGCTCAGGCCTACAACACTGCCTCGGAGACCGATACGTCATCCTACCCGGACACTACTCAAGGTAATCGTTTCGAGGTGGTGGAATGACTGGAGGGGGAAGAAGAGAGGAAGGAGAAGACTGTGAAGTTTAACCCTAAAGTCACAGTGCTTTCTAATGCTGTTGTGCAGACTGGGCCAACGCTTCCTCTATGTGAAAACAAAGATGTGGGTACACAGAGACTGCAGCCCCAAGGTAGTCTCATACCCGTTCATACAGCACGGTTACCAATGATAACTGATGCAAATAGGAAGGCGAGACTTGCGATGGAGGCGAGGAGGCCAATGGCAGACGTATCGCCTCGGCCAAGCAAACAACCACGAACAGACTCAATGTCTACGGTCGCGGCGGGTGGCGAGCAAAAAGACAATGTGTGTACTCAAGTACCACAAGACAATGTCGCTCAAATAGTAAACGCACCAGTACCGCAGAATAATAAAAATGTTAATGAGGTGAAGCAGGAGGAGAAGAAGGAGGAGTTGAAAAACTTAGAGACAAGACTCCAAAATTTGGAACGTAAAGTTCTTGTTCTCGCAGCCAATATACACAGGCCCGATGCTCTGTGTTATACGGAACTTTATTGTGAAACATTGAAGACAATATTAAAAGTTGGTAATAATACGATGGCGAATATTAATATTGTCGGCCGGAAGTTTTTTAATCGATACCGGGACTCGGTGGACGGAAATATGAAAAAGTCAACGGGCACTCTCAAAGGAGTGAGCAGCCGGACGGATATCACGGGAATCATCACACTGACCTTTAAATTGAAATCCGCACGAGTATACCGTATGGACCTCTATGTCGTCCCCGGTTACCACGGGTCAATATTACTATCGTATGACCAATTGGCTACGATGGGGGCTGTGATTGATTGCGCCGCACAGCGAGTGATATATGGAGTAAAAAGAGGAGAAGAGAACGATATTGATCCCTTCAACGCTACTGACTCTTATGAGGCTTATGAGCTGAGTCTAGCGACGGATCACAAAAAGATGGCCATCGCACATGAGGCACTTGAGGTGTACGTTCACCCCCATGTCGTAAGACCGGATGAACTGTCCTGGACCGACAATTGGGAATCCCAAGTGTGCACTGTCACAGTTCCGACATGCCATGGGGACAAAAAGTCTATTGATGACTCAATCGAGAAGCGAAAGGAGGAGATTATATGTGTCGCACAAGGAAGCCCGTCGTTGGCGAGATTCGCGGAAGGAGTAGGAACAGATGTCCATATTACTAACGGATACTGTTTCCATGCGAAAGTAGGAGAAGAAAAAAGGGAGGCGTTTGTACCAAGGAGAACGGGGCGAATCCCGGATACTCCACCAGAAACTATTAAAAGTTTTATTACTGATTTCTGGGGTGACGATCCGACGTGGCCGCGTTCACTGTCTGAAGTGAAGAAATGCTTACGGACTTTATTCGAAAATAATAAGCCGTATACTATTATCCTGCCATATAATGAGAAGGCGATATGGGCGCAGGAAGTAAGGGACCGGCTTATTGATCATCCTATACCGGTACCCTCTCGCAAGCAACAGCTAGTGGTGGCTTGTCGTATGGAAACTCATGAGCAGAGCAGTGCATACAAGCGGAAGCTCAGAGACCTCGACAAGTTGAAATTGATACCGCAAGCATTCACATGCTTTGATGGTTTTTACACCCGTGAAGCTCCTTTGCAATACGCGAGACTCATTGACATGCTGGTGGAGCTCGGTAAAGATGATGAGCCGGACACGGTCACGTATGAAAAGACGGGCCTAGATGATGTCTCGGAAGAGGACTTAGGCTTGGAGGAGGACAGAGAACCCCTCAAGCAGCATAAGAAGTTGTCTGATGAAGATTTTCAAGAGGCGGCACGGAAAATATTGGAAGAAGGAGTAGGCACGGAGAAGGAGAAGGAGCTTTTAAAAGCCAAATTAGAGGCGAACAAGGAAATTTTTGACCCTCCACATGCAGGTGGTGTCAAGCCTGAAGATTTCACTGCGGTTATTTACAAAATACCGGGTGCGGAGCCGTCACCGGCACCACGAAGGGCGAATTTGAGTATACATGAGGCGAAGATAGCGGAGGAGCTAGCAAGACAGCTGCTCAATGAGGACTTTATTGAGAGATCAACATCTCCAATAGTCTCACAACCGAGAATAGTGCCGAAGCCAGGAGGAGAATGGCGCCTGACAGTTAACTATGCTCGTGTTAACAAGGTGCTGGAGGAAGAGAGAAATCCTCTCCCGACATTAGAAGAAGGAAGAAGAGTACTGCGGAATGCAAAATTCTATTCGGTCATTGACCTTAAGAATGGCTTCTGGCAGATACCACTGGAGGAAAAGTCCAGATGGCTGACGGCGTTTGTGGTGGGTATGGAAATATACCAATGGAAAGTGCTTCCGATGGGCCTCAAGCAAGCCCCAGGACTTTTCCAGAAGGCGATGCAGAAGATGTTGAGCAGTCAGTACGATGATTTGTCTGACGGTGGCTTTATGAGAAGGCGGGGACAGAAGGCGGGAGAATATGCATTTTGCTATATCGATGACATTATCGTATACTCTAACACAATGGAGGAGCATATCGATCATTTGTCCGATATATGCAGGCGCATCGGAGCTTTTGGCCTGAAGTGCAATCTAAAGAAGTGTCAGCTTGCCAAGACGAGTGTGACATACTTAGGGTACGAGATCTCCCATAATCGAGTCTCGATATCCAAAGAGAAGAGGGAGGAGATTATGAATCGACCGATACCGAAGAACCGCACTGAATTGCACTCATTCCTTGCGATGGCGCAATACTATAGCCAGTTTATACCCGATTGGGGTGCAACACGGGCTAAAGTGGAGAAAATGATAGATTTTGGAGACTTTGAGAAGTGGGACGAAGAGGCTTTGCAAGCGTTTCATGCGCTCAAAAGACCTCATTTACGAAGACCCGAAAGACGGAGGACTGGTGTTAACGATGCCCGACTTTCCGAAACAATTCGTAGTCGATACAGAGGCATCTAAGTTTGCGATTGGGGCTGTATTACAACAAGAGGATGAGGAGAAGAAATTACGCCCAATCATGTTTATTAGTAGGAAGTTGTGTGCGGCGGAGAGAAACTATTGCACAAGGCAAAGAGAGGCGTTGGCGGTAGTATGGGCCCTCAAGAGGCTCAGAGAGTATTTGTGGGGAGGACCTCAATTTACTGTCAGAACTGATTATCATAACCTGTTATGGTTGATGAATCATGAACAGACGGGACGGCTGGCGCGGTGGCAAGCGTTCTTGTCTTGTTTCGATTTTGCAATGGTCCATCTACCGGGAAAGCGAAATGTGGTCGCTGATAGCCTCTCTAGGCTAGAGTTTAACTCAGAAGTATCGGCGTTGGTGTCCACGGTGGAGATGGAAGACTTGTCCACTGACAAGGTGTATGAGGTCAGCCACATTGAGGCGATGGAGATGGCGAGTGGAGTCCGATATGACCGCACAGGTCTACGGTACAGTCCACAAGGCCCGGATCACGGGATATGTTGTGAGCTACATACCCAGGAGGACTCTGAGTGGTCCTATGAGGTATATGAGAATGCGAAGGCGAACATAAGAGAGGAAGAGGAGACGCAGGATGTTTATGCGGAGCCTCCTCAAGAGCGGAGAAGTGACCTAGACGATGACCCGGAAAGAATCGGGGTACGGCTAGAAGATGGTACTATCCATATAGCCTCGCCTACCGCATGGAGGCAACAACAGGCTCAAGATCCGGAGTTTAAAGAACTGATACAGTTATATCAGAACCCGGATGAGCTAAAGATGACGAAGGCGATCAAAGATCAGATGAAGGAGATGGGATGGAGAGATGGTCTTTTGTGGTATAAGGGCCTTCACGGTCGCTATGCGTCACAGCCGGACAAATGGACCCTTTGGGTACCGGAGAGTCTGAGACGACTTATATTTGTCGCAGCCCACAATTGCCCACTTTTGGCGCATCCGGGTCGACAACGAACTCACATGTTCGTAGCGAGGCGATTCTGGTGGAAGAAGATGAAGGAGGAGATAGATCAGGCGGTGGATGCATGCATCCCGTGCAAGATAAACAAAACACCACTGAAGGCAAATTTCGGCCTGATTGGCGAATTTCCTCTTCATGCGGGGATGTTTGAGTTTATACACATTGATCATGTGGGACCTTTCCCAGAATCGAAGGATGGTTACAAATACCTCCTTACGGCTATTGACAGAGCCACCAACTATGTGTGGATCATCGCTGTCAAAGACGTTACCGGCAAGACGACGGCCGAGGCGCTGATCGATAGGATCATCTCACAGATCGGAGTACCAAGAAAGATATGTTCTGATCGAGGCTCGGACTTTAATAACGAGGTCATCGACAAACTATCTAAATTTTACGGGATGAAATGGCAATATGTTACTGCCTATAACCCGCGAGCAAATGGGAAAATCGAGCGGGTACACAGACCCCTCAAAGCCTCACTAAAGATGTATTGCACGAAGAAGGAGAATCAAAGAGCATGGGTCGAGGCAGCACCATCATTTGCGTTTGCAATGAACTGTCTACCCTCTACGGCGTTAGGAGGCTCGAAGAGCTCAATCTCGCCATATCAGTTAGTATATGGGCGTGAGCCTGATATCCCGACTTCGCTCCTTCACCCAAAAGACACTTTGGCGGATGCGGATGAGTTGTTTGGGATGAGACTTAGGGTGAAGATGGAGGCGGAACAAATAGTCAGGGCGCATAGAGAGGCGGAGCGCCGAAAGACTGACGCTGAAGGGGTGCGACAAGCGCACTTGGATCAGATTAAGTTCCAGGTCGGGGATATTGTACTATTGTACCATCCTCAAGTCCCAAAGGGAGTCAGCTCTAAGCTGTTCACTCACTGGAAAGGACCTTATCAAATTATGGAACAGACGGGACCTCTGAATTACAAGATCAGGGGTAGAGGGAAGGTGCAAATTGTGAATGTAAGAAGGCTGATTAAGTATGATCCCTTCTTACTGGAAGATGAATCCGTTGAGGAGGCGTTAAGGATGAAGTATGATTTCAAAGAGGTGCCGCCCATCCACAAGGAGGCTGGCATAGACCAAGACGATGCTTATCGGGCACCGATAGCTGAAAAGGAGGAGAGTGAGGTGGACAGCAAGGAGAAGACTGACCGCATCAGCGCGGTGGGGACTCAGTCTAAGTCTCCGCGAGAGCATAGCGAAAAGAAGGAGAAGATCACAGAGGCGCAGCTAAGGAGAGCGCGGAATGATCTTATCAACGACCAACCGAGGAAGGCGATGAGGTCGATGAGATCAAAGGACGTCCACCAGGAGGAGGAGGGGACGGACACTGACCCAAACGCTGGCAACGTTGAGATTGTCCATGAGCGATGGAAGGAAGGCGATGCGATAGCAACCATCGCATGGGTGAAAATGTTTTCTATCTGATGAGACCAGCGGAACAACATGTCGCTGATGACACTCTCTCAGACTTATACTTGATGCGGGTCGTGACGGTCCCACGACAGATGCGTGTCACACGGACACTCAAAATATCATCAGCCGCAAAGATAGTATAACCAATACTCCAGTTCTGGAGAAGTATGGACCCGGTTGAGGATCCAAAGGCAAGACATTATCTGCCAGTATTTTAAGACGCAAAAAGTCTCGAGACATGGGATGATACAATTACTCCCAGAGACAAGGATTACACTGCGTGGACCATTCAGACACTGCCAAGAGGAGTGCTTGATGTCCCTTTTGAATTATCGTTGGGCGGAATCCCTAATAAGATATGGGACATTCTTGAACAGTCAAAGTTCGATCTGACTTTTGTTGGTGGTCCTCCACCAGGCAAAGAAATCCGCGCCAGACGACGAAGGCAGTGACAAAGAAACTATTTTTCTTTATGCGTCTCAAATAAACTGATTGATTGCCCACGGCGTATCATGATTTGATCATGCATCATCAGTTATCAATATGAATATTAAAAAGACTCAGTGATATAACTTGGCATTCGATCGCAACATACGAGTGCGAAAGGTCGATCGACGATGATACTACACCGTATACGGGGATCGCTAGTGTATTGAGCGATGGTGTTCCCGGGTATGACCCTTTCCAAGTCCTGGGATGATGTTCTCGAAAATGAACTGTTCTCTGAAACTTTCATTAAATTATTTTTTACGATAGAATATATGCTGTCGTACCTGAGCACGGTCAATCTCTACTTGTGTCGGTATATCGCAGGGTCGGGTACATACACCTCGACTTCGGATATAGCTATTAGGACTGGCCCCCTAATACTGTATCATAGGATATCCGCCTTATACAAGGGTATGTCATTAAAAAAGACAATGTACTTACGATCTCCCTGTGAATAATAATAATAATAATAATAATAATAATAATAATAATAATTATAATAATAATAATAATAATAATAATAATAATAGTGCTTCTCTGTCAATGGCTGATGCATTTCTGCACATGCGCCTCCATCGTCTCACCCGTGAGGGAGTACGAAGAATTGACGATAAGCTCTAATGACACCCCCGCAAGGGCAGTTCCAACACTTCCAGACGGGCCGGTATGTTCAATGAAAATACTGGTCCAGACGGATCGGTATGTTCAATGAAAATACTGGTGGCACCGACGGGAATCGAACTGGCGACAGGGCCCAGATGGTAGAACTTGACCACTGGGCTATCACGGTGTCCTCTAATAATAATAATAATAATAATAATAATAATAATAATTATAATAATAATAATAACAAGAAGAAGAAGGAGATCAAGGGGGGAATACAGCACCACGTTGCTTGTATTTTTTATTAATAGTACGTTTGTTCTTGACATACTGCCGAAAAAAAAAGAAATTGAGGGGAAGGAGTTCAAAATTTACAAGAAGGGCTAGAGAATCCGCTTTGACGTGCAGTATGAGGATATATTTATCGTCTTTTAGCGTCTATCCTGGGTCGATGCGCTGTGTGGCATGACTCCATAGCGCATACTATTTGCAGAAAGAAATCAGAAGGTGTATGACGAAAATGCTATTTCCGTCATAAAATCGGGAGGGGATACTGTAGGCATCACCCCCCGGATAGCCGGTAAAAAGTACCTTTTCCTGGTGACAGGTTCACCAGCTTGTTTTTCAGTATTATTTGTCCGGATTGGACCTGATACCATTTTATTCCTGGTCTGTTGCCGTTTTCCTTTTTGGCTTCACTGAGCTAATATAACGAGACATCATTCTCATTCTTGAGGACTGTGTTTGGTTGTATTACCGACTTTTTACGAGCTATCGTTGGGGGCATTACACAGACACGATAAGAGATTGTTCATATTAATAACACTCTTAACCTGATAATGATAATATTACTAAAAAGGTTCCTTACCCTTTTTAGGTCAGAATATATTATCGTTAGACCGGACAACGGGAATTGGCTGGTGTTTGCCTTGGTTGTTTTTGGGCTTCGCTAGTCTCCCACATTTTCCCACCATCTTTGATCCTTATTTAATATTATAAGCGAAGAAGATTGGGTTACTGGCGAAGTTATTGAATTTGGTTGAGTAAAAGGATAGGCATAAATAAATATATTCTTTTAGCATCGAACCGGCAAAACACTCCTCACGTCCTACTCTGCTTGTGTGCAGCGGAAGGGCAAGAGGGACAAGACAGACAGACAGAGGGTTGCTCCGAATCGTTCAAGCGAGAGGGGTTTGTGCCTCTGAAAGGTTATTGTTCTTGTCTAGGAGGGTGTGCTGAACGTGTTTGTTTCCTTTGTTTAGAAGGACACACGGGCACACTGTTTGTTGTGCTCTCTGTTTCCGGCCCCTTGGCTGAAGAGTGTGCTGAAGAGTGTGCTGAACGTGTTTGTTTCCTTGCTAAGAAGGACACACTGGCATACTATTTGTTGTACTCTCTCCCTTGCCGACCCTTTGGCGGAAGGGAGTGTTGAACGTGTGTGTGGAGAGCCGTGAGCGAGTAGCACAAAGTGTAAGGAGACTGTTTAGGTGGTTGTACATAAACAACTACAAACCTCTGTACGTTGAAGAACTGACTTTGCAGATAGGGCTGCTAGTAGGTGGAAGGCTATCGTAGGTGGTAGCTGAGGTAGCCTCTGTGTAGTCTGAGCAATAGAGTCAGTGTTAGCACACGTAGTTAACGAGAGAGAGAGAGAGAGAGAGCGTAAAGGGTGGTGTGGACAAGCAAACACTATTCTGTGTAGTGTGTGTGTGTGTGTGAGTCTGCTCGTGGCCTCTGCGGCAGTGTCCTCTCTGTGTGGGCGTGTGTGTGGTAGCTTGCCTGTGTCTGTGCCATCAGAACAGCGTGAACATAGTGTGACCCTATCTCTATTTAGCAAGTAGAGAACATAGCTGTGTGCTGTGTGTGAGAGTGTGTAAGGTGAGCGTGTGTCTGTTCGAGACCGACGGTAGTTTGAAATGGCTACGAGTAAGACAGACAATAAGATCACATTCACGGGCAAAGAAGCATGGATCCTACTACATAGACAGGTAGTTCAAAGCTGTAATGCTAAGGAGCCTAAGGAAGTGCTACAGGGTGCCGACGCCCACAAGCAATATGTCCGAAAACGTACTAGGAATAACAGCTTAAGGGTAGGGAGGTGCCTTCCTTCATACTAGCTTGGGAAGAGGTAGCTGAGTGGAACGATTGGTCCGACTTAGACGAGGAAGTAGTGAAGGAATACCTTGAGGACAAAACCAAGGGTCCTACTCGCCTGTGGCCCATCCCAAACCCCAAACCGGATGCTTCAAACCTTGATGAGGCGTTAGGGGTAGGGGGAGGGCAGACAACACCAATTAAGCTTTACAAACCGGTATTTAGCAGTCCGAAGGAGAAACAAGCCACTGAGACTGAAGAAGAAAAGGAGGAGGAGGTAGATGAAGGCTGGAACACTCCTGACTCTACTCTAGTGGGTATGCTAGCACTGGTAAACCTAGGCTGTCAACTGGCAAGGGCTCAGACTTAGAGGGCGACAGCAAGAGTAGGGCCTCCCGAGGACAGACGCCCCCTCTAAGGTTAAAACCCCACTAGGGGGTGCTGATCGTGCTGGAGCACTGACACGACAGGTGATGGCCTATGACGCTAGTATACTTGCTGAGATGAGCAAACAAAACGAGAGAGTGTTCAACATCATTTATGATATGCTCGGTGGTGAGGCTAAAAGCCTAGTGCGTGACTTGACTGATCCGGAACGGCTGACCTTTGGTCAAAACCCAAAAGAAATGTGGGACAGGTTGCTAGCCCGGTACAAGAAAGCCGACCCCGCTGACGTTCAGGATAAGGTGAAGGAGCTGAATGACTTTCTCTTTACTAGTAAGCAGCAGTACGTTGGTCAGTGTGTTGACTTGAATGCTAGGCGAGACTGGTTGGCCGACTATGATCAAGCCCCAACCGACGACCGGCTGCAACAGATAGTGAAGGACGCGTTAGTGGGTCCAAAGCAATCTGACTCTAGGGTGAAGAAAGCCTGGCAGGTATGTGTAGAAATGGCCGAACTGAATCGAAAGCAGTTTAAGTGGGACTTCCACTCATGATGGAAGTTCGTACAGGAGCGTGCCCTTGAATTAGACAAGAAGTTTGACCGGGCCAAAGTGACTAGTTCTACGGAGAAAGGTTTGGCAGTTCGAAAGGCCTGAAAAGGAAAGCCCAAAGACGAATGCTTGCTCTTCAGCAAAGAGGGCAAATGCACTCGCGGTGCCTCATGCCGCTACCTCCATGTTGGAGAGAAGGTGAGAGGAGTTTGCTTCCTTTGGGACAAACAAGGGGAGTGTAGGTGGGCGGACAAATGTAGGTTTGAGCACGACCCAACCAAAGCAAAGAAGACCCCTCCCAAGCCGGCCGACACCACCAAGGGTGATAAAAGCAAGAAGAGCGAAAAGAGCAAGGGACCCAAGTGCTTTAATTGCTTTGAAAAGGGGCACATCGCAGGTAAATGCAGCAAGAAGTGTCGGTTGTGCGGGGGCAAGCACAAGTTGAGCAAGTGCCCTGACAAAGGCAGGAAAAGAGAAGGGCGAGGCAGCAAAGGGCTCTGATGGGGGTAGTGATAGTGATGATTCCGAGGATTAGGAGCCGGGCGTAGCCTTAGCCCAGATGGTGAAGTTCCTAACCGGCAGGTCGGAAGACAAAGCCCTCATGGCTAAACCCGGGGGTGCAAACCTTCCCGAACCGATCATACCACCGGAGGACGAGAATAGCCTTGAAATCTTGCTTGAGGACGACGCCGACATAGATAAGATGAACGAGGGTCGGTGCCACGGAGTAGCGGAGGGAAAGCGCCGGTGCGTAGCCAGCTTGAAAGACCTTGAGTCTCATTTAAACAGCATGAGGATTAAGGCAGCTACCCTCATAGATAGCAACTATTGCGTTGAGCATCGATACCAGCGAGCCAAGCAAGAGAGGGACAATGCCTTACGCCTTTGGGCAGCCGACATGGCGCGCAGGGATTATCTACCGCTCATGTGCGAGATGGGAGAGAGAGGGTTGGAAGCTCAGATCAAGAGTGGGAGTCATCCCCTAATGGTTGAGGCTATAGTACGTCACGAAGCAGCAAGGCGTGGCATTCCGTGGAACCGGTCTCTCTTGCCCATTATCCACTATGCTAAGCCCCGTGTTCCCGGAGAGTTTACTGAGTGGATTATTAACCGTCAACCTGTGACGTGGAAGGCGTCCGGTGTACCCTGGGGCCTCATGGCGGAAGGTGTACCGTGGAGAGAGGGGTGGCCGTGTCGTCAGCGGTACCTGCCCCGAAGGTCGAGATTGGTTCAAAGGCTAAGCCGGCTGAGGCTGGTAGTGGTATCATGAGCCAAAACCTGAAATCTTTACTCAAAGCAAAGAGGGAAAAGGTACAAGGGGTGAAGGTGAGGCCCGGTCCGCAGGACTACCAACCCGATGGCTTGGTGGACGTGGAAGATGAGCCTCCAGAGTGGCAGTCTGATACCGACCCTTCCTCTGACTCCGACTGTTAAGAGGAGCGCCCGGAAGGTGAAGAGTCCCCGGTTAGAGACAGGGGCGGGGTTCAAGCTCCGGAAAGGGTACCGTCTCCCTTAGGTCCCGACCCTAGTGCTGAGGTAGACCCCGGTGGTGGTGATGAGACTGCCGGGACCGAATCGGATAGCAATCCTGTGACTACGCTCTCCACTAGCCCAATCAATAGGCGTAGGTCAGTAGGTGCTCGTGCGTTTGGCTTCCTTGAGATGGTCCGAGCCTCCGTGAGTGGGATGCCCTGGTTTGCGTCCCATGCCAAGACGGTACCCCCCGCCGAACGAAAGGTGACTTCACTGTTGCCCCCTACTACTAGTACTGGTCAGTCTACAGCCCCCTCAATCTTAGCTGAGCCCGGTAGTTCTACCCGACTAGGTACCGAAGAGCGAGAGAGTCGACTCCGAGCCGTGGCAGAGCAACAAGAGGAGATGCGCAGGTTGCACCGTCCGGGCGTTGAGCGGTGAGGAAGAAAAGGATGAAGCCGACTTCCGGAATATGTGGGGTGAATGGACTAGGCTGTTGTACGACTGGGCGCAGGGCAGTGAGTATCCCATGAACAAGCCTTGGTGGCCGAGACATTGGGCCATAGAAGGAGCAGCAGCCAACAGTGCCGCCGTGTTTCAACCTCGTACTAGGCCGTTCCGGGTCCGAGAGAGGGTGGTGGACGGCGAGAGCGTACTAGGGAAGGAATACGCATGTTTGCCGGAAGCAGAAGGAGAAGCTGACCCAGTTGACGACCTAGTGCGTTTCATGGCGGACGCGGATGGATGGCTAAGGGTATCCGGCTAGCGGAGCAGGCCCTACTAGGACGCAGGGTGGACAAAGATTCCATGTTCGATTCGGGAGCTACGTTGCACTTCGTGCTGGCCGGAGCCGAACAACGACTGTACAACATCCAAAGAGGAATGAAACGGGTAGACACAGTCAACGGGCAGACCACCGTTACTAAGAAGGGCTCGTTAGATATGACGACCGTGAACAGAAAAGGGGAAAAGAACAGGTTACATCTAGGTAGTGTGTGAGTTAGCCCCAACGTAGATGAAACCTTAGTCTCCGGTCCCAAATTAGCCAAGGAAGGGTACAGCGTGGTACTCAACAAGAAAGGGGCTACATCACCAAGGCCCGGATACCGGACATTTCCCCAGAACTTAAGGCCGGTGTCCTGTACCTCGACGCCAAGGACAAGGTGTGGCGTTTCGTGACTTCAACTGACCGAGAGCTGGTTGCCGATAGGGCTGAAACTAGAGCCTTCTTTGGGAAAGAGATGGCTAAGGTCACTGAGTTGACTAGCGAACAACTCCATCAGAAGTTCGGGGGGCCGGGAAGCCGCATGCAGCGTCTCATCAGTGAGGCTTACGGGATCAAGATAGTGGGTGAAAAGACCCATGAGCAGGCCGTAAATGAGTGTAAGGAGTGCCCAGCCGCAAAAGGGGGAAAGGTAAACCATCCGGCAAGCAATCAACTTACACAGGTAGAAAATTCGAGGCCGTGTCGTTTGACAAGTCCGGGTGCTTACGCAAGCCCCTCCATGGCGGGTTTTGGTACGGCATGGTAGGGATAGAGGCTAACACAGGGTATGCGTTTGGCCTCCTGCTGAGGGATGGCACAGCCGCACCGCAAGTGCGTTTCATGCGAGAGTGTATGAACTTCCTCGAGACGCAAAGCGGAAAGAAGGTGAAAGAAGTTAGGGTAGACGGTAACTGACTTCAAGGCGCTGGTGCGGGACACGAGAGTTAGGAAGAGGGTCAATACCCTAAACGAGCATAATAAGAACGCCTATTCCGAAGTGTCCCAGCGGGACTTTTGGCGCAAAGCGCACCATAACATGGTTAAGGCACAGCTACCCTATGAGCTCTTGGGCTATGCTTGGCAGCACGCTATCCTCTTGCACAATCTTTCGCCGAAGCAATCCGGTGGGGACGTCCGGATGTTTGAGCTTATGCCCAGAGAAAGGAAGGTGAACTGGATAGCCTACTTTCACCCCTTTCAAATTGGGTGCCTTTGCCATAATAATGGTCATCGAGGGCCGGTTAGGGCATGACGAGAGCCGAACACATATGGCCGCCTGGTTAGGTCTGAGTTTGGAGTACTCAGCGCACTTGATCCTGTGCAAAGGAAGGGTGTTCCCGTGGCGAAACATCAAGAACTTTGACGATAACCAGCCCGCCTGGCCTTTGTTACAATCCCTCTGGGAGAAGAAGGGCCTGAGCTTAGAACCGTTCAGGGGGACCAGTTGGTGGAAGACGCCGACCTAGAACAGCTGTTTGTCCCGAAGCCCCGGGTGGGGGTGACCGAGCCCGGTGACGGTAAGAAGCCCCCGGATCCGGGGGGGATTGATAACTCCGATTCAGACGGCGAAGTGGAGGAGGTGACTTCAGAACAGGAAGTCATGGAAACCGCGGAAGAGGCTCCAACAAACATTACGACGAAACCTAATATACGGATTTCACGGAATTTTTCCCGATGATTTTCAGAATATCTGAAATACTTGCAGAAATGATTCCAAAAGCTACATTATTTACTTATTATGAGCAGGAATGAAAAAACAACGCTTGTACATACTCTAACACACTCATTTCAAGTTCACCGGCAGCGAAATATATGCTAGGAGTGGGAACTATTTTCATTAAATTTACTGATTTTGCAAGCGGTCGCTTTCTATTAATACTACATGGCTTTTATTGTTTTATGTGTTCTAATCATTAACATTAATTAATTCAACAATTTAGAAAAGATTTAAAGTGAAAATATTAAAATTTGAATTCAAAAATTCAAATTTTGTATGTATTTACAGTGTTTTCACCATTTAAATTTTCCCAAGTCAGAAAAATGTGATCAAGACATCCCCTGGCAGGTTTTTTGACCCACGCTCACCAGCCGGAACTTTTGAGTTCCCCAAAAACTGCCCCAAAAAACCTGTCCTAAACTTTGCAAATCCCCACTAGTGCCGAAATTGCCTTCGATTTTTTCGAAATGGCGACCCGAGACACCTAAGTTGTCAAGCCCAGCACTGCAAGATAGCGCTGTTTTTCATATCTGAAACCACAGTTCAACTGATAGAGGTCTTATAAAACGCTTGTACTTTTTCGCTACTTGAAACTCGTTGTGATGCCTTTTATTTTTTAGGCAGCCTGCCTTTATGGTCTGCTTAGCGTTGTTTTTGGTACTGAGTCCCTTCCCTACTGCAAATGTACTCCATTTGCTTGTGCAATGCTAGTGCAGTACTGTGCCAACTGTGCTGATATGTTTAGGCTTCCTTTTTGGTGATAATGCAACACCAATCTCCCGAACAGGAATGGAGTAAAGGTCGGTGTTCATTTGTTGCCACGAGTTGCGTGCTTGCTTTCCTGAGATAATGACTTAAATTGTGAACTGAAACGACAGGGCCTAAGTCGGCCCCATCCTCGGATGCTTTGTTCGGTAAATCTTCGAGTAGCATGCAAGGTGGACATGATCAAGGTGACAACAACGGATCGCGTCCATTCCCCCCCCCCCCCCGGCCGTTCTCTTGCTCTCTCTTTCTCCTCTCTTTCTTTCTTTTCTCTCTCTCTCTCTCTCTCTTCCTCTCTCTCTCTCTCTCTCTCTCTCTCTCTCTCTCTCTCTTCCTCTCTCTCTTCCTCTCTCTCTTTCTGTCTTTCTTTCTTTCTCTCTTTTTCTTTCTCTCTCTCATACGTATACCTACAACCCCCCCCTGTTCACTTGCTCTCTTTCTCTTCTCTTTCTTTTTCTCTCTCTCTTCCTCTTCTCTTTCTTTTTCCCTCTCTCTTCCTCTCTCTCTCTCACTCTCTCTCTCTCTCTCTCTCTCTCTCTCTCTCTCTCTCTCTTCCTTCCTTGCTTGCGTTGCACGCACTGTGCGACCGATGGAATTGGCTGTCGGCGGAGAGGGGAGGACCGAGTGCAACCCTTCACGGGATGCACTGTGCACAAGTCTTAGACTGTGATGGTTCATGCCAGCCCCGAAGCCATTCCTGGCGTTATGGATGCTCTGCACTTTAATTTGTTGCTTTTTTTTTCTTCTTTTTTTAAACTTCGGTTTTTTGAAACATTTTTGCATAACCTTTCTAACGGGAAGCGCTGCCATTTTTTGTGATTTTTTTTCTGACATACAACTTAGAGTTCAATTTGCCTCCGTCTTCGAGGAGATGTACGGCGTTACTCCTCAGTATTTCTCTACGACCTCAATTCAGACAGGCGGCGTGTCTGATAGTATTATACTGTCACGCCCACTCTGTTTGCCGACATGTATGGGACAGACGGGCCGGGAGGCGGCTTCGACTCCATGTGTGGGTCAGAATGTGTTTCAGTGACTGAGGGACCAACTTCGGGAGGACATTCTTCTTGTTTTCAGGCAACGGATTGGGGAAGGGCTGTTACGGCTGGGCAGGAAGCTAATAACGCTGACTTCCTAACCTCACCGGAGCCGCTGTATCTGTGCCTTGGCATGGAGGCCACCCCGTTGGTTCGACCACGTAAGACTGACAGGGGCTACAAGCACGTCAAGAGAAAGGCCGTGCCCACCCCTACAGTCAGACCGACAGCGTTGAAGAAATGGCTTGGAATGTCATACGCCGACCTGACGCACGAAATAGGCGCACCTTGCTGTTCCAAGTATAAGTGCCATCTGTGGGTCAGTCCCTGGCACGCTATTCTAGGGCGGGCCGATTCTTGTCCGCAGTCTTTCAGGGATTTGACCGCCTGGGTATGTGGACAGCTTCAGGCCATAACCTTAAGCAATGCGGATGTTCAATACAGGTAACACAGTTCTCCCTCAGGCTGTTTTTTCCCATCACCCCTGTGGACTTATTATAATGCATTGTCCCTTGCTGCAGGCATCGTGGTACGCCCGTGTGCCGGGTCATGTGGCAGCGTATTTACGGCGTAGGCGCTGTCACTCTTGGCAAAGCCAAGAAGCTTTTGCGTCACTCCGCGAAGTATTACGAGCGGGCGTACACACCGCAGTCCGACGTGTCGGACTTGGTGTCGACATTGTTGATACGTAATTTGTGGAGGAGTGCGAGACCATAGCAGACGGAGTGTGGCACCTCCAAGACGTGGAGAACTTTCCGGAGGTGCAGAAGTACGTGAGCATGAATTGGGCCTGGGCATGCAACACCCTTCTGGTTGGGCAGCGCTGCAAGAGTGATAGCCCCCCGGCGACCAGATCATACGCAAGGTGTGGCGCGAGAACTTCAAGTTTGTGAAGCCGATCCGCAAAGGAGATTTTTCCAAGTGCGAGATTTGCGGGGACCTGGCGAGGAGGCATGAAGAGGGCTTCCAGACAGACGCAGCGGCGAAGCTCTGGCGGCTGGATAACCACCAACACCACAAGGTACATCGCAAGTGCAGAGAGGAATCCTTGCAGCGTGCTCATGACGCAGCTGTGACAAAAGCTAGGTGTACAGCGTGGACGATAGATATGACCAAACCTTTCAACTTTCCCAGTTGTGCTAGGGGTACTTGTCTTTGTACGCAAATCTCATAATGGTTTGTGTTTTTTGTGTGTGTGCAGCCAACCAAGCCTTCAAAAGAAAGAAGATGATACGTTTGCATGCCGGCGGGGCGATAAGCTTCAGTCACGACAAAAAGTTTGTCTTGGTTCGTTTGCCGAATGTTGACAAAGGCGGCAATGAGAACTTCACGTGGTTGTACCATCTTTTGCATTGGGAGCTCTTCCACCCAGACACTAAGCCGGCGGGAACGTTGTATATCGACTGGGACGGTGGGTCGGAGAACACCACCGCTACGGCACTCGCTTTTTTTTCGCACTTGGTCGCTATGGGGTGGAAAGTCAAAATCGAAACGCACCGAATGGTCCGCTCCCATACGCATAACAAACAAGACCAGGAGTTTTTTACCTTGCGCTACTGCGGCTGGAAGACCACACTGTACGTCACCTCGCTGGCGCAGGGTCTATTCAATCTTCTCCGCGGGTTTCACAAGTGCAAAGAGAAGTATGTAATCCTGCTCCTTGCCTCGAGTTATGATTGGAAGAGCTACTTTACTCCGTCCATAAACCCCAACTGGAATTTGCGGGTGGCCTCGCAGCCCTTAGCGTGGCAATATTCCCTCCCCGAGCCGACTACCTTCGGCCTTCCGGCGGTGCGTGTCAAGACTTGGGGCGACAGCCAGCAGAAGTGGCATGGAGAAGAAGATGACCCGGATGGTCGTCCTTTGCTGCCTTACGTCGGTGCCCCTGGTAAAAATTCGAATCTAGTTACCCTTTTGACTTTTTCCTTTTGTTGACTACTGCAGAGGCACTGAAGCCCAAGAAGCTGCCGTTAGTAGATTGGGCAACTGAGCAGATCAAAAGGGATACTAGATTATTGGCCTTCAGGTTTTGTTCCGCCGAAGAGAGTGAGTCGATCAACGCAATTTTGGACAACCTGCAATGCCTTGACCTAATCCACTGGGACGGCGCAGAAGGTGAAGGCGGCCTGCCTGGCAGGCCTGGTCATTTCAAGTGCGTGGACAAGAAAGGCGTGGAGTGGAAGGCGCATGTGCGCGTGCTCGACGACATACCCGACAACCCGTGGGCGCTGCCTGAGGATAGACAGAAAGCTGTGGACGATACGATCTCCCTGTCGGAAGAAGAGCGCAAGTCCTTCCCAACTTGTTTTTTTACCAATGACCGCCACATGCCCAGACATCCACGCTGGTATGGGGCACGCAGGCTTAACGATCAGGAGCGTCGAGCGCACGACTTCAAAAACCCTGCACCGCAGAGGCCGCTTCACGAGAGTGTGGCTGAGGCATTGCCTTGCGACGCTGCGCAACTGACCAAGAAGTGTACAGTGCCTGCGTTGAAGGCGTGGCTGCGTCTACACGGACAGGGTGCTCAAGGCAACAAGCAGGCTTTGGTAAACGCTGTGTGCACTCACTTTGGCGCCTGTTCCTGCAACCTACCTGCTGGCGGAGCTGCTGTTCCCAATCCACCTCAAGGTGGCCGTGCCCGTGGCGGTCGTGGTGGCCGTGCCCGTGGCGGTCGTGGTGGTCGTGGTGGCCGTGCCCGCGCAAGTGCGAGCCCAGCTGCGCCAGCTCTGCCAGACGAATCCAGCGATTCTGATCAGCCCTTTGTTGCGCCTCCTCGCAAGCGACAACGAGTTCGAATTCAACCGCAGCCGAGACGACAATTTCGACGGATGGTTGAAGAAGTGGATGAAATGTTTGACGAACAGCAAGAAGAGTCTAAGCTTGAACAGAATGAGCAGATAGTGCTGTCGCGACGCTCAAAAAGCCAAGAGCGGGTTGCCTTGCAGCAACATTACGCTCAGTCAGACACTGAGTCTGAAGCCGCGGTAAACGTGCGGCTGCCTGGTGGACTTGCAGAAGACTCAGAGTCAGCTGAGTCAAACTGGAGCGACGAAGAGCAGTCAAACTAGTTTTTTTGCTTTCATTTAGTGCAGATACTTGTGTGACCTCGTCTGCCAACTTTTTCTACATGAAATCTGAATTGGCTGATGAACTCTCAACGTTTCCGGGTGAGTGAAGTGTAACGAGTCAGCAAAAATATTAAAGTATTTTTTTTACTTAAACTCATTTAATTTATTTTAATGAAAACCTTAATAATATAAATTCTGTGATTAATACTAACTATCCACTGCAAAATCTGTGATTAATATTGGTTTTCCAATATTTTCTGTTAGCTTCATGACTTAGGTGAAATGAAGGATATTTCCATAAAAAATTAAGTTTTGAAGTCAAGTTCTGAATATGTTTTCGATGGTGCCGGTCGGAAATAACATTATATTCAGTTGAATTATCATCTACATCAAAGATCCCGCTCACAAAACCTGCCAGGGGATGTCTTGATCACATTTTTCTGACTTGGGAAAATTTAAATGGTGAAAACACTGTAAATACATACAAAATTTGAATTTTTGAATTCAAATTTTAATATTTTCACTTTAAATCTTTTCTAAATTGTTGAATTAATTAATGTTAATGATTAGAACACATAAAACAATAAAAGCCATGTAGTATTAATAGAAAGCGACCGCTTGCAAAATCAGTAAATTTAATGAAAATAGTTCCCACTCCTAGCATATATTTCGCTGCCGGTGAACTTGAAATGAGTGTGTTAGAGTATGTACAAGCGTTGTTTTTTCATTCCTGCTCATAATAAGTAAATAATGTAGCTTTTGGAATCATTTCTGCAAGTATTTCAGATATTCTGAAAATCATCGGGAAAAATTCCGTGAAATCCGTATATTAGGTTTCGTCGTAATGTTTGTTCTCCCGCTCCAGCACCCGATGAACCGGGAACGATAGGGGAGCTGAAACGAAGGTGGGTTGAGACCCCGGCTACTCAGTGGGGCTCGGCTTGGGCCAAGAAGACCTATGGGGTAGGTTTCCGTGATAAGGTCCGACGGGGCCAGGTGCGAAGCCATATGGGTTAAGAAGCAAAAAAGGCACGGACCGCGGCCCACTGGGTAAAGTTTGAGGATGACGACGCCCCAGACCGTATGCTGGACACAGAGATCGTCAAGTACCTTGCCTCCGGTCTGGAGGCCGCCCATGCCTCATTTTCGCTCTCTCATAAACATCGAAAACCGATTTATTTTAAAACAATAAATAAAAAAACAATGTTTTAGAATAAGCGGTAGTGCGACAGCACGAAGCGCAATTCTAAAATATACTAGACCGGTGAGTGAGAAGCAAGCAGACGAGCTAGGGTACTGGGATGACGCCCGAGCCGAGGAGATGTCTACCCTCTGGGAGAAAGGTTGCTTCCGGAGAGTCCGGGCCGACTTAGTCGACAAGAAAGACCTCTGTGAAGGCCGGTTCGTAGATGCTACCAAGGAGGCGGGGGGTGAGATCCTGAAGTTCAAAAGCCGATGGACTGCCAAGGGGTTTTCCATGATCCAAGGAACTTCGGGAAACGTGACTTCCCTACTCCATGTGCGCTTACCATTCTGATGCTCTTTGCCCTGACGGTGTTCTTTGGTTTAGTCCTGTCGAAGTGGGACGTTGGTACCGCGTACACTGAAGCGTCTGCTGCTGAGCAGGGTTATCGCCCCACTTACATCGTACCACCTTTTGATTTAGAGGAGCCGGGTTATGTGTGGGAAATGCTCAAAGCCCTATACGGTAAACCGGACGCGGGCCGCAAGTGGTGGCGGTACAAGCTGGTCCCTTTCTTAGATTTGGGCTTTAAGGCTCATGTTGCTTTCCCTTGTTTCTTTTGGCGTTGGTTACCCGGAAAGGACAAACCAGACTAAGGTCTTCGTGCATGTGGACGACATGATGGGCGCGTTTCGTAGCAAGGAGGTGGAAGCAGAGTTCTTAGCCGCGGGTAAGAATGCCTTTAGGGTCTTTAAGCAAGAAGCTCCGACCGGGGTGGTAGGTCTGAACATAGAAGACAAGGAGGACTGTCGGTTAGGCCGGACGATCAAGATCTCCCAGGAAGATTAAAGAGGCCGTTGAGAAGCTTCAGTGCACCTGTCTAGCTACGGTCGACTCGCCGTGGCTAATGCCGGGGTTACGGGCCGGTAAGCAATCGGAATTAGAGCAGTTCTCTCCGCAGCACATAGTAGGTGTCCTGTTGTGGACACGCATTGCTCGGCACGAGGTCTTGGGCCCACTAGGGGAGGTAGCAACCCATGCCTCCAAGCCGGAGTTGTTTAATTACCAGCAGGCCGAACAGGTCGTGCGGTACCTTAATGGTACCCGATCTAAAGGCGTTAGGATCACCAAGGTGAACGGTACCCGCTTGATGTCGTGGGCAGACTCAAGTTGGAAGGGTACATCCGAAGATCGCCGTGCCCGCTTAGCGGGCTTTCATTTCTTTCTCGGTGGCTCTGTGCTGCCGTTCTGCCTCAAGCGGAATGTGTCCGTGGCCCTGCCTAAGGATGTGACCCAGAGCGCCCGCGTGGATGAGAAGGCAAGTGTTGAGGGACGAGCTGGTGGCGTCCGTGTCCGGGAGCGGGGATCCAGAAGAGACGGCGGCCGGCGCGCGTCTAGTGCCTGCGGCACCAGAAGCCTCATCGTGTGAGGCTGAGGTGTATGCTATGGTGGAAGCCTATCATGGGCAAGACAAAATCATGAATTTTGTGCAGGGAATCGCGAATGGCCGGGTCGCCGACGCGCTGGGGCCGTACGGGTGGGGGCAGCCCCCCATCCTGTACGGCGACAACCAAGGCGCGCTTGATCTCGCTGAAACTAATATATTTTCTAGGAAGCTCGGGCACGTGGACCTGCGCTGCGCCGTCGCCAACCAGAAGGTGGACGCGGGTTGGTGGCTAACGAGAAGGTGGCGTCAGCCGACAACATCGCGGACATCAACACAAAGCCGGCGCGCGGTGAGCCTTACCTTCGGCTGGTGAGGCACGTAGCTTGTGACTAGCTGCGACTGCGGCAGGGGTCGCGCGCGTTGGGACAGTCGTCAACGTTAGGGACTTTCTACAAAGGGGACTTTGGGTAGGACTTTTTGGTAGGTTCCCGATAGCAAGGGGATAGATACTAGAAATTAGGTGGCTAGATTGCCGAACTCCACAAGCTGTGGAGACGTAGGCTAGCACCTCTGCTTTCGCTTAGTAATATCTAGTGCACTGTTGTGCATATCACGCTTTAGTTGGTAAAGTGTAGCTATGTAGCCGAACTCCGCAGGAGACGTAGGGTAGCTCACTTTGCGCTTTGCTTATTTACCTAATCTAGTTGTTAGTAGCACGTCATGTTAGGACACTGACTCGTAAGGGAGTCTAATTAAGGGGGAGCATTGGACAATTAATTAGACAGTTATGTCCGTATCGCT
Source organism: Paulinella micropora (assembly GCA_019918135.1). Lineage (NCBI taxonomy): Eukaryota > Cercozoa > Imbricatea > Euglyphida > Paulinellidae > Paulinella > Paulinella micropora. Next base: position 23,060 of record WBZZ01005794.1, on the reverse strand, counting down.
AATTTATACGGTAGCAGTAATCGTTACGGCTAGTAGTATCATTAGTTATTAATACATTCAATTATAGTACCTTTTCTGGTACTGGTGGCACCAGTTTTTTACCATTACCTTTATCACCCCTATCGGGCCGTTTCGTGGGTCATTTTCCAAAGGTATATCTTTTGTGTGACGTCTCCAGTTGAACGGGCGGGAATTGTTTCATTATTGTTAAATTTCTGTTTCGTGGAAGTCACAAGCCGGTAGGAGGGGAACGCCCCGAGTGCCGGTTGTCTTCGAAAAGCAGTTGCGAGGGTTTTCCCATTGGCTGAACCCTTAACAGGTTATCTGTAACAGCCCCAGCTGAGAGTCTGTTCATCCTTGTTGGAACTATAATTTTAATTAATAGTTAAGGGCCGGCCGTATCGGAGTAACGGTGTCGGTAGAGCCATTACTTATGATCCGGCCGCAGCCAGCCAAGTTACGTGGCGTGTTCTGTTGGCGCCTTTTCTTATTAAAGCTGTAGTACTCCTGATAGAGTGTAGTTGCTATCATAGATTATTTTATTTTTAATGTGTAGTGCCCCCAACGATAGCAGTAGAAAAGTCAGTAATACAACCAAGCACAGTCCTCAAGAATGAGAATGATGTCTCGTTGTATTAGCTCAGTATAGCCGAAAAGGAAAGCGGCAACAGATCAGAAATAAAATGGCATCAGGTCCACTCCTGACAAATAATACTGAAAAACAGGCTGGTGCACCTGTCACCAGGAAAAGGGCACTTTTTACCGGCTATCCGGGGGGTGATGCCTACAGTACACTCTCCCGATTTTATGACGGAAATAACATTTTCGTCATACAACTTCTGATTTCTTTCTGCAAATTGTATGCGCTATCGAGTCATGCCACACAGCGCATCGACCCACGGATAGACGCTGAAATACGATATATAGAGTTTCGTAGTTTGTATGCTCAAGCAGCACAGTCTGTACTTCAGAATTAAAAGGTAAACACACTGCATAAGTGAACTGTAAACACTTGACTTTAATAACGGATTAGTAACACTAGGACGCTAGTACTAGTAGTGACTAGTTATTGATAATAGAGTGTGGTCAATTGCATCACGGCATTGCCCACCCTCTGCGCTAATCACCTTTTATTCCGGCAAGTACCGTTGCCCGTCAGCTAGTAAGTCTTCCGGCTTGGAAGGTTTGCAACTCTGTCGAATCCATGTGAAAATTATCATGGAGCTCGTGGGAATTTGAAAAGATAACTCACCTCCGCTTGCATCCACTTGAACCATGAAAATTGCCAATGAAACTCTTGGGAATTTGAAAGAACAATCCACCTCCAATCTCGTCCACTTGAACCATGAAAATTGCCAATAAAACTCTTGGGAATTTGAAAGAACAATCCACCTCCAATCTCGTCCACTTGAACCATGAAAATTACCAATGAAACTCTTGGGAATTTGAAAGAACAATCCACCTCCAATCTCGTCCACTTGAACTATGAAAATTGCCAATGAAAGAAAAGAGTTTTATCAGATTAAGGCCCCAGCCTGGTGACGCTGTAGTCCCGGCGTGTAGCCCAGAAATGACTTAAGACGTCGTTAAGGGAAGGCCCCCCCGGCAAGCTTTTGATGTCCCCCACTGCCGTCCCCCGGCGCTAATACACCATGCTTGAAACGACCGCATGTACCACTTGAAACCTGTCCCTCTATCCCATTCCCTCGCTCTGCCTCCCATGAGGGTTTTTTCCCCATTTTCATCCAGTTCCCCCGTTCGTCCCACTCTCGTTCCCCTGTTTGGTATCAGCCTTGGTCCCCCCTCTCCCGTCCTGGCTGTCTCCCCGATGCCCCATCTCATTCCTCTATTCTATCCCTACCACTATCCATGCTATAGTCTATTCATATCTATCACTATCCATCCTATAATCTATCACCTCTCCCCCTATTCAGCCATCCCCCGTTCCGCCTTCAGTATAGGCTCCACGTGTAATGTTATTAGCCCATGAACATCCCTCGATCCGCATGCCGAGCGGTGAGTATTTCCAGAAGAACAAGGACAAAGGACTGCTCCCCACTAATGTTCTTAAGCGTCTTCGAGATACTCTCATCACCGGCGAAACCTTCCCGTTGCACGTTTTCCAGAAAGGCAAGAAAGCAAAGTCCAAGGAATAACCTACCCTATCACTCTCAAGTGGGTTTTACTCATCCATATGTTTTTTTACGCATTTTAAGCGTTAGTAAAACAGAGGCAAAATAAGCGTAATGAGTTTTAAACATTTTTTGAGCTGTTTTTTTTGTTAGAAAGATCACGATGCGATTTAGTCCCCACTGCTTTCAAACATCGGAAAAATTAAAATTTAAATTTGAAATTCAAATTCAAAATTTTCTGTTTTTTTTAAAAGTTGATGGGCAAAGGAGTAGTATAGGGTCGCACTTCAGGACAGATTTTCAATGCAGTTTCATCACAGAAACCACACTAAGAGCCGTTATTCATTATTTCGTCTATCTATTTATAACAAATACAGAAAGACAAAAGAAAGAAAAACGGCTACCTGTAAATAATTATTATTTAAAGAAATAAAATAAAGACACATATAGGATGATAAACGAAGACACTCAGAGATTTAGAATGTCCAGAGGTTGTGTTATGGTAAAGAATAACGAAAAGAGGCCAATGGTAAAAGTTCAATGGAGAGAAGGAGGAAAGGTTATGTGTAAGAGTTTTTGCATCGGAAAGAAAAAATCAAAAGAGCAAGCATTGGAAGAAGCAAAGAAGTATCACGAGGAAAATATAATACCTAAATACGAGGAATGGAAAATGAATTACGATAAAGAAACAAGAATAATCAAAAAAGAAAAGAAAAAAATTTGGAAGCATAAAGATTTTAAGTGCGGATGTGGTTCAGAAATTCATAATGGAAACAAAGGGCGACATATGAAGTCTCATAAACATATTTCAGCAACAGAAAAAGAAAAACCTCCAGTTCCTCCAAGGCCAAGCAAAGAGTATATGGATAGAATAAAGAAAGATGATGACGACAGATGTAATATGTGTGGATACATGGAACATAACTGCCACTGCGGTTGCGGGTATGGTAAGTATCAGTAATCAAAAAGGTTGCTCTGAGGAAACCACTGAATTTCCATTTAAAGACAAGGAGGGTCCTTATATATAGGGGCACACAAGAGGCCACGAGGGGACGACCGATTGAGGCAGACAAATATTTTAATTTTATAAAATTATATTTTCCTTGATATACTATTATCAAATATGGAGACACACACGTATAACGGCAAGGTCTACAGGTTGGATAGATTAAGGGAATATAAGATAAATTACGAAATCAAGTCTGTCAGGGGTCGGGATGTGCTATATATCAAGCCGAAGGTAAGGGGGTATAAAATTGATACACCGACAGCCCAAAACTACTTGAACCAAGTAAGAGGTGCGGTGTATTTTGAGCACCATGCTATACCGATAGCACCACCTTTACCTACGATTGAAGAGAAAAAAGAACTGAAAGAAAATTACAGAGACTTGTTGAGGTATGGAAATTATGATATAATAAGGGACGACAGCAAGGAACACGAACTAGGAATAAATGAAAGCCGATATGCGGTAAGGATTAACGGCAACTTCCGATCATTTACGATGCGCGATGTGATAAGATTTATTGAGATTGTGTTGAACGACTTTGTAAAACGACAAGCACAACAAGATAAGGTTAGCCTAGGTATTGAGTTTGTGGATTACTATGGAAAAGTATCGACAGGCTTACACAAGGTTAATCAAATCTCTGTTGAAAAAGTTTTAGAAAGATTGTCAGCAATATTTCAAAGCAACGAAAGTCTTTACATGGATGAGAACGGAATCAACTTTGATAAATTAAAATTTGTGTTGAAATCTGTTAAAATGCCTACGGGCGGGACAAGGCTTCAGGTTTTGAACAAATTGGATATCTACAGAAAGAAAGGAGTAATCTGTATTACTAACAGCGATAACTTATGCTTAGCACGAGCAATTGTTGTAGTAAAGTCAAAAATTGAAAAACACCAAAAATTCTCGCAAATTATGCGAGGACGAAAGATACAGCAGGAAATGGCAGAGGCTTTACACGATGAAGCAAAAGTTATTAAGGATGTGTGTGGAATACCAGAAATTAATACATTTGCTAATCACATTAAATACAATCTGGTTATTGTTGAATTTCCTGACAAAATCATTTATAAAACAGAACTACTTGAGGCGAATGGCGGACGGCTTACTAACCTTTACATTCTAAAGACTGAAGGACATTACGATGCCATAACTAACATGAAGTCTATGCTAGGAAAGGAAAACTTCTGTGAGTTGTGTCTAAGGGGATACCAAAAAAGACATGCCTGCGAAGCCAAATGTAGTATCTGTGAAACCAATGGATGTAAAGGAATAAATGACAAGAGCCAGTGGAAAGAATGTGAGCAGTGTAATAGAAAGTTTCCGAACACTGAATGCTTTAATAATCACAGGACAACGAACTGCGATGTTAAAGCAAAATGTAAATCGTGCGGGCTGAATTACAGAAAGAAGGATGAACACAAATGCGGATATGTGAAATGCCGAAATTGCAAACTAGTGAAACCGCTTGAACACCAATGTGAAATAGTCCAAAAAGAAATCTTACAGCCGTCAGAGCAATACATATTCTTTGACTTTGAAGCGACACAGGACACAGGCGAGCACATTGTTAATCATGCCGAAAGCCAGTATTACGATGCGAAGGAACCACCGATAATTCATAAGAACATTCAAGATTTCTGTAATTGGGCTTTTGACACTAAACACAGCGGATTTACATTTATTGCGCACAATGCCCGCGGTTATGATTGTCAGTTTATTCTTAAGTGGTTGGTTGATAATGGACAAACTCCATTTGTAATTTATGAGGGCGGTAAGATTATGATGATGACACTTAAGAAGTATCGGTTCATAGACAGCCTAAGTTTTCTTACGATGCCATTGTCAGACTTTCCAAAGACATTCGGGCTTACGGAACTTAAGAAAGGTTTCTTTCCGCACTTCTTCAATACGGCTAAAAATAGAAACTATGTTGGTGTAGTGCCACATAAGAAACATTACGGCTACGACACGATGCGAGGAGATAAACGAAAAGAATTTCTTGAATGGTATGACGAACAAGTGAAAGCACATAACCACTTTGATATGGCGAAGGAAATCGGTGAGTATTGTCATTCAGATGTTGATATACTAAGAAAGGGTTGTATAGATTTTAGAAACCAGTTTCTAGAGTTTGGTATTGACCCTTTTCAATATACAACTATTGCGAGTTGTGTTATGGCTTTGTATCGTGCTAAGTTTATGCCAGAGAATTCAATTGCGATATTGAAAGCGGAAAAACAAAACAGGATGACTTCTAGGGCTTGTGTAGAATGGCTAGCATACAGAAGCAGGTTAGACAAAACCGATATTAAACACGCATTCAACGGAGGTGAAAAGATGTTTCAACTTGGACAATCTCGTGTGTATGTAGATGGGTGGGATGAAAAAAACAAAACTGCTTATGAGTTTTACGGGTGTCATTGGCACGGATGTGATAAGTGTTGGAATAGAAATGCTATGAATGTGAAGAAGAATAAGACGATGGGTGAACTATACAAGGAAACAATGAGAAGAGAAAAACAACTTAACGAACAAGCAAAAGTAATAAGTGTCTGGGAGTGCGAATGGAGCCTGATGAAAACCAGTGAAAGACTGGCAGAGGATACAAACGAACGAATTACTGAACAAGAAGGACTAAACCCACGAGAGGCAATGTTTGGAGGTAGAGTGAATGCTTTGAAATTATATTGGAAATCACGACATGATAATGAGTATGCGAAATATATTGACATATGCTCACTTTATCCGACCGTGATGTATTACGACCTTTATCCAAGCGGGCACCATATAATTATTAGACCAAATAATGATGATGGAGGGGGTTCCACCCCCTACCATACCCCCGCGGGTTTGGAAAGGGGCACAGCCCCTTCCGAAAATATGAAAAACAAAATTATAAACAGAGAATATTTTGGAGTGGTTAAGGTTAAGATGCTACCGCCGAGATGCTTACTACACCCTGTCTTACCGAAGGCGGACAGAGGTAAGATGATGTATTACTTATGCGATAAGTGCGGAATGACTGAGCAACACGGAGAATGTAAGCACACAGATAAAGAACGAGCAATAACTGGAACATGGGCAACTCCAGAAATTTACAAGGCCTTAGACAAAGGATATAAGTTAATAAAAGTATATGAAGTATGGCACTGGAAAGAACAAAGCAGTAGCCTATTCAAAGAATACATAAAGACATTCTTGAAAGTAAAACAAGAGTCCAGCGGATACCCCGTGGGATGTAATACTGAAGCCGAAAAACAAAATTACATAAAAAGCATGGAAGTTAAAATGGGGGTTAAGATGGATGAAAGCAAAATATTCAAAAACGAAGGACGGCGAGCAGTGGCTAAGTTGTGCTTGAACTCTTTATGGGGTAAGTTTGGACAGAAACAAAATAAAACACAGAACAAAATGATAAAGGATAAAGATACCTTATACAAACTATTGAACGATAAATCAGTGGATAATATAAATATTAACATAATTAACGACAAAATTGTAGAAGCCAGTTATGACTTAAAACAGGATGCGGTGAGCGACCCGATTAAAACAAATATTGTAGTTGCTTTATTTACTACATGCCACGCGAGAATGAGACTTTACAATATGATGGACATATTAGGTAATAGGATATTGTATCATGACACAGACAGCGTAATATATACGACTAACAAAGAAATTAATCAGGTCGATGTAGAGACAGGTGATTTACTTGGAGATTGGACAGATGAATTAAAGGGAGCAAAAATAAAAACCTTTGTAGGAGGCGGGCCGAAATGTTATGGATACTTATTAGATAACGGGAAAGCCAGTATGAAAGTAAAAGGATTTAGCATGAACTATGAAACGAAAAAAGCATTGAATTTACCGAATATGTTAAGTGTGATAAGTTGCGGGCTTGGTATTACGAACACTGAATTATTTGAGAATGGTAAAAATGAACTGGCTGAATTGTTGGAGACTGATGAAGAATTACGGATTGCTAAGCGAATTGAGAAGTCTGGAAAAGTAGTTATAATAGAAAACAACAAAATTACAAGAGACAAACAAAAGAAAAAAATAACAAGCGAATACTTAGAAAAGATATTTAGTTTTACATATACGAAAAGACAAGTTATTGGAATTGTTGAGAATGCAATTGAAACTAGACCTTTTGGATTTTAAAAAATAAAATATCAAATATTAAATAATTAATTTTTTTATTTTTATATATTACCATATATAGACCGATGACCACCCTCACCAGACTATGTGAGAAGTTTGAGCAACTTTCCATTGAAAATAAAAAAGAAAACTTTTCTATTACTGATGTCAAAAAGGTAATAAACGATGAAATTAAGGCAATTGAGAAAAGTAGAGAAAGGAAGCCGAAGGATACTTTTCCATTTGGTAAATATAAAGGTAAGAAAATTCAAGATGTTGCAACTATTGACAAACCATATCTTGAATGGGTTATGAAACAGCCGTGGTTTGATAAATTTACAGACATTAAAAGTGAAGTAAAAAAATATATTTGATATTTTGTTCTGACTTCGTCATCACAAAACATCGTTTTCTTTTAATTATTTTTTCTTTAATTTTTTTTCGATGTTTTAGAATAAGCGAGAGTGCGTAGCACGAAGCGCAATTCTAAAATATCATGAGCGACCTAAGCACCAAGCAGGACTACTTGAATGAAATTGAAAAATGGAACCTTGATGGAGATGTCAAAAAGCCAACCATTAAATGGACTAAGCCTGACATTGTATCTTTCTATGAGCAATACAAACCGAGGGATGACAATGTTAAAGTCGTTATACCGCTTGAAGCAACATTATCAAAAATGATGGAGGAAGAGAGCACACCATTTACAACAGCAGATTTGAAAGAGGGAGGGGGTTACACCCTCTACCATACCCCAGCGGGTTTGGAAAGGGACAAAGTCCCTTCCACGGGAATTACGGAGATAAAGCAAAATGTTGGTGAAGAAATAGAAGCAAAGAAAGCACCTTGTAAAGAGTGTAAGAAAAAAAATGTTTTATCAGTTTCAATTGACGATGATAGATTTTGCGATGTGGCATGTGTTCTTTCATTTCTAGAAAAAAATGAAGAAATGAATGAAGTTAGAAAAAATAATTTTATCAAGTATTTTAAAAAGTGATATTTGGAAAATCAACGATTTAATTTTTTTCTCTAAGGGTCTTCAATCCAAGTAAAAGCATACTGAATACTTATAGTCTGATTTAAAGTAGCCTGTGCTGTTACAGTTAGCCTTTCGCTTGGCAACATGTCATCTAAATCATAATCAGCAAAATTTATACTTTGAGCATCACTAGTATTTACAAATACAACAGCAATCACATTACCACCAGCAATAGTCGCGGTAGTATCAAATGAAACTAGACTTGTATTTGTATTGTTCTCAGCATACACGGCACCTGTAAGTGTAGCATTTTTTATTACCTTAATGATTACGCTACTTTTAGTGTCAGTATTTAGAATATTTAGCCGTCTTGGATACACTATACTATAATTAGCAATAGTGTTTCCAATAATATTGGTATTATTTCTCATAGTAAAAGCATGAGTTGCTACATTCGTTGTATTTGCTGTTCTTTCATAAATAAATGGAATACCTCTTATGATTTCAGTTCCTTCAATAAAGCATCCAACACTGGCAATTCTAAGGCTTTGGATTTGCGGATTAGCACCAACAGCCAAAGAAGCCAAGAATGGTAAAGTAGTATTATTAAGAGATGTAGCAGTTTTGCTGTTGGCATATCGTATAGCATGGACTAGTTGAAATTGTCCAGTGTTTGGATTTTCAATATAAAATGATATCTGACCAAAACCTAAGTATTGATATTTAATCTGAAATACATTACCCTTACTGAAATCAATTGCTGGCAAGTAATCGGTTCCATCCGCTTTATCTACATTCCATTGACTTTGTTTAACCTCGGTAATGACTGTGGAGTTGTTAAATTGGTATATTTTCATTACACCGCTTTCTCTTGAAAAGAAAAATCCGTCCGTCAAGAAGGAATCGCCAATACCTACATAAGATGAATATCCGCCTGCTTCATTTGTATTCCACAAAGCAGTAAATCTGACACATACACCCATACCAGCACGATATTTAATTTTCTTTTTTGTTTCAATGAATAATCTTGAACCTCCAACTGCCTGTGTTGTTAGATATGCCATAGCACTCTTTTGCTCTAATGTAGCATTAGTAGTGCTTGTGTTCCACTTAGAGGTATTTACATTATACATAAATGTTTCTTGTATAATCGGTGTGTATTGTGATGTTGCTAATTCACCAAATGCTGTTTTTTCAACATTAGTCTCAAGATAACCATCATGCCCGACTTTGACATTTACAAAATCTCCGTCAGGATTTTGTGCGATTAAATTTCGTTGGTGAGACATTGTAGGGCTATATTATCAAAAAAAATAAATTAACTATAGAAAATTAATAATTACATATTACATCACTAGCGAAGTTATGAGATCGTAATCATATTTGCCTTAACCTGAACCTCCCGCTGAGTGATTGCCACTGTGTAGTGATTAAGAGCCGTACCATTAAGTCCAGCAGTAGTAGCAATAAATTCCCATCGTCTTTCATTGGAAAGGTCAAGCCCACTGATTTCATTCTGATCCTTGCTCCATAGCGGGCGGGTATTATCCCAAGTATCAACCCAAAACCAGTTGTATTTATACACATCGTTATTCAACACAGCCGAACCCTCAATCTTTGACTTCAGATACATATAGTCTTCTTCAGTAGCACAGTTAATGTTAAACTCTTGTTGTCGTGCTCCGTCTAGAGTAGTGTAAAAACTAGTCACCTTTGCTGCCGCACGATTATCATGGTCATAAGCAGTGTTCTTTTTTTCTTCAGTATTGAAAGCTGAGTGATAAATCTTCTTCAAACGGCGTCCGTGCCCGCGGTCAAAACGCATAATAATGTTTTGGGATGTGCTTACTCCAAATGTATTCTTATAAACATAAGGATAATCAATGTTGAAGCTCATACCTTCAGGGCTAGCAATCTTCTGTTGAATCGATTGAATGACATCGGGGTTAGTTTCAACAGCAAGAAACAAGGCAAGATCAGTGACATCGGCAGATACAGCCATAGCAGCACTACCAACATTCGCAGTGCTAATACAAGTAGCAGCACCATTCGTCACCGTATAAGCAGTTCTGTCAGTAGCACTCCACACAATTCGCATAGTCAAAATCTCTGGAAACATAATAGTCTTATCAAGTGCAAAAATAGTGTTAATAAGCATACCCAATGGAATTTTCACATTAATAGCCAAAGCGGCATTCGCTCCACTTCCCACAAGATACTTCGCCTCGTTGTAATTAACATTTACGGAGGATAGTGCTCCAACTCCAGTTGTCAAAGCTGCATCATCGTGACGACGAGAAGCAATCACTGGCTCTCGCAATAGTCCCTGAGTTGCGGCGGCAACATCGTTATTACCATCAACAGCTGCACGAAATGCTGTTCTAGTTGCTTCAAGAGCACTAATGTTAATCAAGCCGTTAGCATTACACTTTTGAAGCATACAGCCCCAACCAGCATTCACAGGAAGTGCCGCACTATCGTGATTAGGAAGGTCAAGGAAATCCTTCAAACTCATTTCTGGTTTCCAAAGCATTTTAGTCACATTTCTAAGATTGTTAAGGTCGCACAGATAAACACCGCTACGGGTCTGAAGTTGAATTTGAGAAATTTGTGAAAGGCAGTCCATAAAAATTCTTGAATAAATGTTGGCACCCGCCGCTCTCAAGCTATAACTAAAACTCAAATAAGAGCGGGCGAGATTGAACGGGCGACTGATAAGGTCAAAGCTTCGTTCTTGTCCTCCAGCAGTGGTAACTTCAAATGAAGCAGAGCCCTCACGTGGAGCAAGTTTATTCAAACGATACGAAGCACTGATGTAGTCAGTCTTACTGAAGTCCAATTCTCCTCCGTGTTGAGTAGGCATTTTGTTTTTAGTTTTTTGGCAGTTGTGGAAAATTAACTAATTCACCAGAATATATTAGAAAGATTTTAAAAATCTTTGAGCAAAAATAAAAAATAAAAAAATAAATAATTCTAAAATAATTAATTGATATTTTATTCTGACTTCGTCATCATAAAACATCGTAAGCCATTAACTTACCTTTTTCGATGTTTGACAATAAACGAGAGTGCGAATAGCACGAAGTGAAATTGTCAAATATCTTTATCTAGATTTTAATAAATTGAAAAATGATGTAAATAAATTAAAATAATTAGTCTCTCTGTAAATTAATAATGTCATAACAATACCTAACCCATTAAGATTAATTGCTTGGTCGTTTTCGTCTGTAAGATAAAACCTATATACATTATTTGAACTGGTGGATAATTTCTTACCATACTCAGACCCACTTCCGTCGTATATAACGGCTCCGAATGGAATTTCGTTGGCTGTATATATTTCTTGTAGCACATGATTATCTCCTTCCCCCACTAAGTCCGATTGAAGATACAGAGTTTTTTCCCCTGTCAAAATAATTACATTAGGCGACTTAATAAAATTATTGGCAAAGAAATATGTAGAGTTTCTATCAAACCCCATAACCTCGTGGATACGGGTATCACCACCAAATATAAAACGTGGTTGAATACCTCCATTATTTGACACACTAAAGGTTAATTTACCATCCTCTGGATCGGTATTCGTATTATTACTGGATACCACATAAGTATAGTCATTTGGACTTTCCGCGGTTAGTACCTCGGTCAGTTTATTTTTTAGATTGTTCATTGTGTAGTTTCCTTCAGGTATAGTAATTAAAGCCTCATACCCGTCTTCAGATAATGTAAAAGTATTGTATGGTGAAGCCACAGAGTAATACGACTTCGGCACATAAATATGAAGTATTTTGCAGTGAGTTGGATTGTCTAGTGATTTTAAGTTTATTTCGTGTGTAAAGTCGCTGTCAGTGCCAGTTATTCGGTTTTTACTATTTATGTAATAGATACCCGAACTTCTTCCTCCCTTGTAGTCCATGATATATTATACAAATAATATTTTTTAGATGAAGGTATCAAAATTACCATATCCATTCTGTGCTTTCAACTTTTCCGCTTCTTCTTCTTTTAAGTCTGTATATCCGCTAGCAAACTTAAACCTGTTGCCTTTCGCCCGCTCCATTAAAAACCTCATTGAGTGCCATCCGCATGTGTCGGTTGTGTCAGATTGTTGTTTTACTTGATTAACCTTCATTAACAAATAACTATCGGGGTGGCTTTTATCTATTAGCCTTTTCATTTGTTGCTGAAAGTCTTCCGTTGGTTGGTAAAGTGCTAATGGGTCATACACTTCAACACTCCTGTCTTTATCTAGACTTATCCATACGGAGATCCAATGAGACCCCGCTTGTTTGTGATTGTCCAAATTCATAATAAATCCGTATCGCTTTCTTTTTTCTGGATTTAGTTTGTAGATTTCATCACTGGCTATCGCTCCGAGATACCATCCATATTTTTTCATTATGTCATCTATTTCGTTAGTCATTAGCCCGCGCCCCTCTCCTTGTAATGGGACTTGCTCTGGCTGTGGTTTTGACTCTGCCTCTGGTTGCTCTGGCTGTTGCTCTGGTTGCTCGGGCTCTGGCTGTGGTTGTTCTAATGATGCGGTAATCGTAGGGGGTAGCGGTGTCTCCGCGATGAGTGGCTTTGCCACGATGTTCTGCTCCGCAGAACTTGTTCTCGGAGGTATGGTTGTCTCCGCGACGCTTGGGGGTATGGTAGGGGGTGGGGGTTCGTTCTCCGAACGAAACGATTTTCCATAGGAAAATCTCGCCCACTCCTGAGGCATCCCTTCATCAATATTCAAATCTGTTGAAACTCGTTTATCTAAATTTGGATCAGAAGTCATTTTGTTAGTTAGAGTATTTACAAAATCATGTTTGTTCATTGTATGTTTCCAATCTTTGCGGGCTAAGTATTTTTTTATTTTCGCTATTGAAAATACCTTATCAATTAATTCATTTAATGTTTTCGCTCCACTACCTTTTTGCTCATTAATTCCCATGTACTCTTCATATCTAGCGTAATCCGCCACTTTTCTTTTTACGTTTTCCACCTCACTTCCAACATCAATATTAAACCTTTTAATCATGTTAATAATCCACTTTGAAGTGTCTTTGTAATTTAATTTGTTATGACCATCATTATCTAGTCTCTTTTTTAAAGCCTGTGCTAACTCTTTTATGGTAATGGTTGGGTGATAAGTTTTTGAAAATCCAGAGATTAAAAATTGATTAATTTGCAAATTTTCAAGATGCTTACCCTTTTCTTCCGCTTTCTTTTTTTCCTTTTCAAGTTTTTCTTTATATTCTTCTGCTAACTTTTTCTGTTCTTCTAAAGATGTCGCTGTGGCTATAGCCGTCTGAATATCTTGACTGGCTTTTTGTAAGTCTTTGAGACTCATCTTTTTTATGAACTTATCTGTATATCCTGCTAATTTCAGTGTTTCAATATCTTTCTGCTTTTGCTTTTTTTCTTCCTCATATTGCTCTTTCGTTTTCAATGGTGCTTCATCTCCTAAATTAGGTAAGGCTGGTGCTTGTGGTGGTGCTCCAAATGGTGGTGCTAATGGTGGTGCTTGTGGCGGTGCTTGTGGTTGTCCCTGTTGTTGTGGCATGATATATTGATACTGCTGTGGCGGTGGCATAATAGCCAATCTTTGGTTCCTTTGCTGTTCGTATTGTAAATCCTCTATGAGTTTTTGCTCCCTCCTTAGTTCTCTGTCTTTTTGCTCTTGTCGTTCCTTGATATCGGATAGTTCATTGCGGTGTATCCTTGCTAACTCATCATGCCTTTCCTTCACATCTGCTACGTCTTTTCGTTCTAGCCTTTTCTTTTCTTCTTCTAAATCCTCCCTTTTCTTCTTTTCCTTTTCTTCCTCGTCATGTATTAACTCATATTTCTTTTGTAAGTTGCTTTGTATTTGGTTTCGGTTCTCATGTTCAAGACGATTGAAATCAGATTTGATTATTTTTTCTCTTGGTTTGCGACTAGCCCTTTGCGACTTTGGTTTGCTAATATATTTCATAAAAAGTTTAACGATTTGTAATGTGCTTAAATCATTTGTTTTCTTACCAAAATTAAGATAATATTTTTTACCCTTCTGGATAATATATGGCCTCCCGCTCTTATTTCTATAAACTCGTGGTGGACGGACTTTCGCCCTTTTCACATTCTTAGTCTTAGCCGAACCCATTATATTATCAAAAAAATATTTCAAGAAACAAAAATATCTTCAACGGAACTTTACAGCACCTCCTCGTTGCTTACCATACCCAAGTTTTGCAGCAGTAGCACTAACACTACCCGCGTAAGGCACCCCAACACTACTCAACGCCCCCGCAGTCCTAGAGATTACCTTATTATCGCGAAGGAATTTATTAACAGCCAAGGCAGTTTTTCCGACCTTTGCCCAGTTAATCTTTCCTCCCTTTTGACCACATCCCTTCTTCTTAGTTTTCTTTTTTCCTCCCTTCTGTGGCATTGATGGATTGTATCCGATGTTATATCCTGATGGTTGTGAAATTATCACTGGCGATACTGGCATATATTAGAAAGATTTTAAAAAATTCTTTCAGCAAAAATAAAAAAAATAATTATTGATATTTTATTTCAGGCGGTAAGCAAAAATTTTTCTTAACTCATCATCAACACTTGAAACATATAAAAAGTTAAATCGTTCCTTTGTTGCTTCGTGATACTTTTGAAGAAAGTAATCAAAGTCAAAAGATAAGTCTAAGTGCTTATACACAAGTTCCATTTTGTCCTGAGACTGGCCCGGAAAGATTAATAAATAATCTAACTGCTTAATGGCTTCTGGCCGTAAGTCGTTCAAATACTGGCTTGACATAATCACCTTACTTTTATAGTGCCTGTTCTTTTTTAACAAATCACTTACGGACTTGTCTCTTAATCCACTTCCTAAATCGTCCAAAACAAAAACAACCTCTGGCGTAATATACTTACTTGGTCGTTCTTTCGCCTCCGCGGCGCTCTGTTTCTTTTCCTTTCCAAAGTATAAAAATTGTGGTTTCTCTATTTCCTCTTTGTCCTGATTTACTTCTCCTTCATGTTGCTCGTCCTGTCTGTTCAGTTTGTCAAGTTCATAATCAATGACATTCACCCCGTCTGATTTAAGAAAGGTATAAATTGCCATTGGATTTCCTCTGTTCTTAAAGTGCTTAACCATTGCTTTATAAATGTAGTCCTTGTGTATTGTTGAAGCAATAATGACGATACGGGTTTTTCTGTCTGTTGTCCGTTTCAGTATTTCAAAGAGTGCTGTTGTTTTCCCGCTCTTCTTTCTAGCAAGTAGAAATATGTTGGCATACGGCTCATTAAACAATTTATAACCTTTTGCTTTTTTGTTTCCATCACCCTCTTGTTTTACTGGCTTCACCTTGACATTGTTAATCTTTTGCATCGTATATATTAAGCAAGAAACTCTAAACACACAACAATTCGCCCCGCTAAATTTCCTGTGTCAATATTTCCGCTGTCAGTTTCAAGGATTTTAAATGTATATTGGCCGTCCGTCCATCCGACGACACCCAAATTATACCCGAGATTTGAAATGTTTGCTGTAGTGCTGTCCGCGAATGTTCCAATAATTCCAATTCTATCCATGTAAAGAATTCTGGTTTTGGTTTCCGTCTGGTCGTTCATATAGTGGATAAACTTAACATTCATTTTGGTGGGTGTGAATGACATTTGGATATTCTTATTAAATGTTTTGCTTCCTCCAGCAAAATCATTGCTCAGAAAAATAATCTTTTGGTATTTGTGCTCCGACATTGTTTATATACAAAGATTTTTAAAAAATCTTTGAGCAAAAATATACAAATGTTATTAATATTATTATTTATGTGGTCTGTGTTAGGTCGGACTGCCTGCGACTTTTACTCACGGATAAGCGAAAAAAAGAATGAGAGTTGTGCTTATTGTATAAAGCAAGGGGTAGATACGGGGTTTAAGTGTGTTTTCATAAATAACGGAAATAATATGTGTCGTAGTTTTGATGAGGCTTTGCCTTTAATGTGTGCGGGCGATAATAGATGGTATATGACACATACATATGAATGCTCACTTCTTTGAAGAAGGTGATGGAAGGCATATCCCAATCAAAAGTGTTAAAATACCGACATAAGTATTAGCAACCTCACAAGGTAAGTTCTTTTCAGATAGCCTTACGATACAAAGGGTTATAATGGAGATAATGATACCCATTTGAAATAAGTATTTAATAAGTCGGCTGTCTGTTGGTCTGTTTGTTATACAACAACAATTCCAGTTATCTTCCAATTCGTGCTCTACTTTTTTTTCCTCATTCTTCAATGAAATGTCTAAAACACGATTTTTCAACTCTGGTGTTAGTTCGCCGTCTATTTCAATGACTGGCGGTGGGGGGTGTAATCTAGGAGGCATTAGTAGAAAATACGACTGCTCGGATTTCTGCTAGTTGGTTTTCTTGGTCTTGTAGTATATTCATAAGATTTTTATTTTCTTTTTCTAAATTAACTACCTTTTCTGATAATTGTTGAACCGCCTTAATTAACGGGGCGATAAACTCGGAATAACCTATACCATAACCGACATCACCACTATCAACACATTTAACATCTTCTGGATTAACACTCACACCTTTCAATTCGTATTCTTTTCTTTGCTTTGGACACGGAACCATAATTGTTTCTTTTATAAATCCGCCAAAATCTAGCATATCCATTTCTGTTAGTATTTCTTCTAATTCCTGTGCTATTAAGCCAGTCCTACATTTCTTTTTGTCATCAATCATACGATAGCAAACTGGATTTAACTTATTAATAAAATCTAAGCCTAAACATTCCTTTATATCTTCTTTTTTTCTCTTGTCTGAATATTGAATTGGATTAGACAATACCCATAATTGTCCATCGCTTGCTCTTAATGACATTAAAGCAGTATTTGAGCCATTCTCCCATATGAACCCACTCGTTGAAGAATTATTCACTCTAAATCTAATAGCATAAGAAGTTAATCCTCCGCCTACTCCTCCTGCTGGTGCCGTTCCTCCACTTAACGATTTACTTGCCCCAGACTGGCTCATATAAATCCCCCATGCTGAATCTCCAATGTCCCACATAAATATTCCTCTCGCATTCGTCCCGTCTGTTTGTCCTTGAATTGCTATTTTCGCCCCATTAGTTGATGCTGATGCCGTTGTTAGCACCCCAGAATATGTAATACCCGCATTTGCTGTCAATAGTCCAGCATTGCTTATGTTCATTGCCTCACCCCATGATGATATAGTAGTTCCAGCCGATACTCCTGATTTGTAATAGAAAGTAAGATTAGTGCCTTTTTGTATTATAAAGTTAGATGTCGCAGAAGATGATTTCCATACCCCTCCCGACACATAAGCATCAAAACCTAAATTAATATCATTATGAGCATAATTCCACATTTGAAAAAGTGGATGAGTGTCTGCTGTCGTTATTGCCTGTATATGTGGTCCCGCGGCGTTGCTCACCGTTCCATATAATTCTAAACCACCTGTCGCCCCTGCGCCTTTCGTTGTATTGCCTATGATTATTGGTTTGCCTGATGCAGTTGTTATTTTATCGCTCGTTGCCAATGTCGTTGTTGATATACCCGCGGTTGAAGTAATTGTCGTTCCAGTTATTGTTCCTCCATTTGTTATGTTGTTTGAATTCATATCTAAGGCACCATAAAACCGCATACCGCCCGCATTATTAAAACGGACAATGTCGGACGAAGCACTTTTATTGTCCAAAAGTTTTGAAATATAAAGTCCCGCTCCTTTTACATCAGATGCTACATTCGTGAATACATAACCTCGTTGGTCTGCGGTTCCACTTGAAGCAGTATTTAAAGTGTATAAGAAATACTGATAATCACCCGTCGTCTGTGAAAAGAATATATCTCCTCCATTTTGGTTTAATATCCGCGCCCCATTATATGTTATATTTCCACCATTAATGATATCAACATTATTGAAATCGGCTTGGCTTAACAAATTCAGCGCCCTTACATCATTTCTACTTCCATTAAATATCTTAATTCCTGTTATGGTTTGGTCGCCTGTTAGTTTTACATTTTGCCCGTCCAATGTGTCCGCATATCCTTTTGTCGCTCCGTCCGTTGATAATGTTGGAGTTCCAAGGTTGGCTATTTTGCTACTATTACAATCTAGCCCCGAAGCATTTACCCAACCGACTATCGTCCCATCAATAATAAAACTTATTTTTTTCGCAGAAATTTCAAAGTTGTAATATGTTGCAGTTTTCATATCCAAACTAGCAATTGACCCGATATTGGCTGTGGAGTTAAAAACCACGAATGTGCCCTTTGTTGTAGCATTTATTGAATTTCCCGTTATTTCAACACCACTGCTATATGTCTTAATTCCTGCTATGGTTTGGTTTCCTGTTAGTTTCACATTTTGCCCGTCTAATGTATCCACATAACTTTTATTCGCCCCGTCCGTTGTTGCTGTTGGTGTGGCTAAGTTTGTTATTTTTCTGTTGTTCAAAGATAGTGTCGTGCCCGTTGCTGTCGCTATTACATTATCCCCAGCATATAAATCAACATATGAACCTGTTATTTGTATTGGATAATAGCCCGCGGTTGCTATTTTTTGTGCCACAATCTCTCCTATATTTGTCGCCGTATCAAAGGCAATACCGATACCATCAAAAGCGGCTGGAGCAGTAGCACCACGCACTTCTATTGTTGAAGTAAATTTTTTATTCCCTGCTATGGTCTGGTCTCCTGTCAGTTTTACGACCGAAGTATCAAGAGTAGAAACATCAACACCATCAACAAGATTAACATTTGTTATACTTTGGCTTTTCATATCAATCCCCGCACTAGCATTTATTATGTTGCTGAATGTTTTGGTTCCTGCTATAGTTTGGTCTCCTGTTAGTTTCACGGCCGAAGTATCAATAGCCGAAACATCAATACCATCAACCAAATTTACATTTGTTATTGAAAATCCACCCATATTTAAACTGCCCGTCATAGCCGTTGTTCCGTCCTTTGCTAGTTTCGTATCTGTATATGCTTTCGTTGAAGCATCGCCATCATAGAATGGTGCGGGCAGTCCGCTGATTGCTGTCGTGCTGTTAAAATTTAAAACATTATTTGTCAATGTCATTCCGCCCCCTGTTGTTGGAGCAAAAAGTATGGACGAGCCAACAAAAGATAATGGATACCCCGTCGCACCACCTGCCTCCGACGAATAGATAGAGCCCATATTATTGTTGTAGTTGAAGAATAACTTACCTGTGTTTAATGGATTTGAGTCTTTTACGGCCACATAAGTAGTAAATGTTTTATTCCCTGTTATGGTTTGGTCTCCTGTTAGTTTTACAACAGAAGTATCAAGAGCCGAAACATCAACACCATCAACTAAATTGACATTTGTTATACTTTGGCTTTTCATATCAATCCCCGCACTAGCATTTATTATACTGCTAAATGTCTTAATTCCTGCTATGGTTTGGTCTCCTGTTAATTTAACCGCAGCACTATCAAGGGCAGAAACATCAACACCATCAACATTACCGACATTTACTATATTAAAACTTCCCATATTCAAATCTCCAAACATCATAGTGAGCCCATCCAATCTAAGAAAAGGTGAGTTTGTATTTCTCCATTGCCCTGTGCTATAAATGAGTAATTGGTTATTGGAGGGTGTGCCTGTTATGACTACATCATTTAAAGCATCTATTGACTTGTTTGAAAATCTTGTGTCAAATCTACCATCAGTATAGTATAAATTAGTGCCTTCTTTTATGTCCGTTGTGCTTTTGGTAGCCAGTCGTGTGTCAAATCGGCTGTTAGTAAAATAAAGATTTACGGGGTCTGCATCTTCTGGCACCCTATCTGTGTATAAGCCCACTATGTTTGTGTTGGTAAGGTCTAAGTTTTTTATGTCTAGACTATCAACTGCAATTTCTGACAAGCCAAGTAAGGATTTATATTGCGACATAGATTATATAAATAATTATTTATTTAAAAAATACTAAAATATATTAATCTTAGTATAAATGCCGTCTCCCGAAGCAAGTCGTAAGAACTGGGGTAAGGCTGTGGAAAGTATTAAGAGTAAAAAGCATCATAAGGTTGAAATAGCGAAAGAGAAATTAGCAAAATGTAGAAATGCTTATGTTGGTGATGATGAAGAGATGGAGGAAAAGATAAACCGCATGGCCGAAATGGGTGTTGCTAGTGATATCGTTAATGGAAAAGACCAAGATGATACACCAGAAGAAAGCAGTGAGAGCGATGAGGAATGTGATTTTACCGACATTATAGCAGAAAAGATGGCTAAGATGAAAATAAGAAGAAAGAAAGCGGAAGCAAAGAGGAAAGTAAGTAAAAAGTCTGTGCCTGAGGAGAGCGAAAGCGAAAGTGAAGAAAGTGAAGAGGAAGAACCAAAGCAAAAATCTAAAAAAGGAAATGGTAAGAAGTCAAACATATCAGTTAATGTTTATAATCAATCAGAGAAGCCAAGCAAGAAAGAAAAAAATAATGATATTGATAGAGTGTTTTTAAAATTTTAATGATATATCATGGATAATAAGCACACAAATCAGCAACAACAAGAAGAAACTCCTGAGCAGACAGAGCGGAAAGAAAAACTTGAAGAAGTGGCCGAAATACATTTTCAATCAAAGCCAGCAAAGATATGGAACACAATAACATCACCAGAAGCAAAACCACTAAGTCAAGTATTTATTGATTTAATGGATATGTCAAAAGTTGCAACAAAGAAAGGTAATGCTAACTATAATTTTGGATTAGTTGCTATTGATGTCTATAGCCGTCGTGGGTGGATTGAACCAATTAAAAATAAAACTACAGGCTATGTATTAGAAGGGTTAAAAAAAATATTTACTAAAAAAGTTCCTGAAAGAATTACTTCAGATAATGGTGGTGAATTCAAAGGACAAGTCAGTGAATATTTCAGACAAAATAATATTGAACATAGGACTGTTCAAGTAGGTGATCACAGAACAATGGGAATAATAGATAGGTTTATTAGAACAATACGAAATGAATTAAACTTAATATGGGAATTTAATGAAAATTTTCAATGGGTTCCAATTATTCATGAGGTCGTTGATGCTTATAATAAAACATATCATACTACAATTAAAGCCGTGCCGATAAATGTTTATGAAGGAACCGAAAAGAACACTCAGGAAATCTACAGAAATCCTTTAATTAATGAATTCCCTAAGGGAACTAGAGTGAGAAAGGAACTTGAACGAACTATTTTTTCTAAAGGTGATAAACAATTCAGTAAAACTATATTCAAAGTTAAGGGCCGTAAAGGCTATAAGATTGTGTTATCCGAACACGAACTAGTTAGTCCCCAAGAACTTCTTAAAACTAACTTAGCAGAACAACCAGATGAAGAACAAGAAAAAGAACAGAGTAATTCAAAAATAAAAAAAATAACTACTAAACGAAATACTGAAAGACAACTAAAAAGAGAAAGTATTGACAGCGATAATATAAGAACTTCAAATCGTATTAAAAAGAGAGTTGATAAATTAGATCTTTAATGACCAAATACATTTAATCCGATAAGGTTATCAAAATGTTTATTTGAATTTTGATGAGTTAATTTATTATTTCTACTATAAAAGTTTCCACATTCACATAATATTTTTTCATTTTTTCTTTTGGCTATTTTTTCTTTGTTATTTTCTCTATATTGCTTGTCCATTTCACTTTTTCTTATTTTATTATTTTCTCTCCATTGTTTCAGAGATTGTTTTACTTTCTCTTTATTATTTTCTCTGTATTGTTTTTTCTTTTGATTTATTTCTTCGTTATTATTTTTCCTGTATTGATTTACTTTTTCCTTTATTTTTTCTTGATTGTTTTCATAGTATTGTTTAAAGTATCCTGTTTCTTTATTCCATTCCTTATCTGTTCTTCCTGCTATGTATTTATTGACACAGTTTTCCGTTTGTCTTATTAGTTCTCCTTCTCGCTTACAAAGTTCCATTCTGTTATTACAAGGAAACATTTCAATTAATTCAATGTAGTTATCATCATATTTCAAAATCTCAAAAACAGACATATAGTATGTTTGTTTTTTGAAGAAACTTTTATGTTCATACAACCTTTTATGTAATGGGTTTGTAGTTGAACCAATATATATTTGGTTTGTCTGGTGAGAACGGATAGCATAAATTTTTCCTTGCTTGTAGTCTGGCATTGTCCTTTTATGTCTTATTATGTCCTTATCCTTAAATGGAATTAAAAATTTTTTAACGATGTTTGAAAACGACAAGCGTAGCGGTCGGCTTTCAAATATCAATAGGTAGCCGTTTTTCTTTCTTTTGTCTTTCTGTATTTGTTATAAATAGATAGACGAAATAATGAATAACGGCTCTTAGTGTGGTTTCTGTGATGAAACTGCATTGAAAATCTGTCCTGAAGTGCGACCCTATACTACTCAAAGGTTGTCTATAATTCGCCAAAATTTGGTCGGGGCTAATATCAAGTATGAGATTTCAGAATTTGAAGTCGGTTTGAAAAAAGATTCAGTAGTTTAGGAGGAGATTTTTCCTGTGTTTTTTTCCTGTGACTCGAACACATTCGACTTAAAAAAAAGTTGTTCAATGTAGTTTTAACTATATTTCCTAGTTATGGGTTTATTTTATATGTCGACAGGAAGCTATCTTTGAAAACCTTACTGTTGTATGTCAAGATCCCTTAACAAACGAAAGCTTGTTTCCCAATTTTTTTGACACCATCTTGACTGGAAAAATGCAAAGAAATTCCCCGATTTTCGCGGGTTTTTGTCCTGGCCCGACCAACCTAGAAAAAG
>WBZZ01005793.1:25000-30761 GCA_019918135.1 Paulinella micropora | reverse complement strand
TAAACGCGGCGTTGCCAGCGGGTCTGGAGTTCTGCGCAGGTTAGTCACAACATGTGATTACTTACCTATGTATGTACGTATGTATGTATGTATGTATGTACTTATCTGAAGATTGTGGGAGAGGCAAGTTGTCATTGAGCAGATGTCATATGCATGTATATACGTACATATATTTATTTATGATTTTGTATCTTCGTATGTATCTATGCATGTATGTTTCCATGTATGTATGCATGCAGGCATGACTCCCTTGCTGGCAAGCTGTGAAGCTGGCGAGTGCGCCATTGCCCGGCTACTGATCGAAGCGGGAGCTGGTAGTAATGCACACTTGTACGATACCTTTATGTATTGTTATGTATAATTTGTGTGTAATGCGTATGTGTTAACGTAGACGTGCGAGTTGAAGACGCAGAGGGTCGTACTCCACTTAGTCTGGCCTTGGCGTCACGCTCGCAAGAACTAGAGGTTTTTACATTCAAAAACTATCTATCTATCTATCTATCTATCTATCTATCTATCTATCTATCTATCTATCTATCTATCTATCTATCTATCTATCTATCTATCTCTCCTCAAGACCTTACTCTCCATTTTGCCTTTTTCTTCAAACCCCTTGGAGAAGATTTTGCTCATGTCCACCCTTACGAAGATCCTTCGAGCCTCCTCGAAAAGAAGAGTCCAAAAGTGCACGTCCATCCGGACTATAAGTCACAACCAGGCATTGTCAACCCGGATTCCACCCACAGTGTTGACGCCGAGACATACTCTCATTTCGTCCAAGAAGTGCCCCGAAAGAACCAATCGAAAGAAGAAAGCACCTGATTTTGCCATCAACACCAAGCAAATGGAAAGACATTGAAGAACTCCAATCCGCCCTCCCTCTCATCCTCCCCTTATCTCTCATCCTGTATTCCGTCATAGCCGTCCAGTGTTGCATAGCCCGGGCTAGGTCCCTTCGGGGTTTAGGCCTTTACACAATGTCATCATTGTAGCTTGCGCAAGCTTACGGTGCTCAAAACACTTGGACTAACGGCTTCCTTTTCTTTCTCTTCTTCCTTATCCTCCCACTCTCTCCATTCCTAGATTGCCTTTTTCTTCAACGTCCTTCCTCCTCTTCTTTTTCCAGAACACAGTCTACCCGTGATTCCCATCCCGGACACATGCACAGTACACAAATTATTGTTTGATGTGAAACTGCGTTCCTTTGCAAGGACTACATTCCTTTGCGACATCTCATCTATCTATCTATCTATCTATATATCTATCTATCTATCCCTCTCCCTCTCTCTCTATCTATCTATCTATCTATCTATCTATCTATCTATCTATCTATCTGTCTGTCTGTCCATCTACCTACCTACCTACCTACCTACCTACCTACCTATCTATCTATCTATCTATCTATATCTATCTATCTATCTATCTATCTATCTATCTATCTATCTATCTGTCTATCTATCTATCTATGTATCTATCTCCCTACCTACCTACCTACCTACCTACCTATCTATCTACCTACCTACCTACCCATCTATCTATCTATCTATCTATCTATCTATCTATCTATCTATCTATCTATCTATCTACCTACCTACCTACCTATCTATCTACCTACCTATCTACCTATCTATCTATCTATCTATCTATCTATCTATCTATCTATCTATCTATCTATCTATCTATCTATCTGTCTGTCTGTCTGTCTGTCTGTCTATCCATCCATCCATCCATCCATCCATCCACCCACCCATCTATCTATCTATCTATCTATCTATCTATCTATCTATCTATCTATCTATCTATCTATCTATCTATGTATCTATCTATCTATCTATCTATCTTCTATCTATCTATCTATCTATCTATCTATCTATCTATCTATCTATCTATCTATCTATCTATCTATCTATCCATCTATCTATCCATCTATCTATCCATCTATCCATCCATCCATCCATCCATCCATCGATCTACCATCCATCCATCCATCGATCGATCGACCATCCATCCATCGATCGACCATCCATCCGTCCATCCATCGATCCATTTATCCGTCCATGTATCCATCATTCGGGTGTAGGTTTTCATCCAAAGCGTTCTCAAGGTTCCCCCCATCGCCATCGATCGGTTGACCTTGCAGCAACCGGTAAAATACATACATTCATACATACATGTATGTGTATAAATATATACATGTTTCCCCATCACCATGGATCGGCTGACCTTACAGCAACCGGTTACATACGTACATACATACCTACATACAGACATATAGACATATTGACATACATGCATGCATGCATACATAGATTAAGGTCTCGAAGGAAACGCGATAAACATGCATGCATGCATACGTATATGCATACATACATACAGGTCGGGGGCAACTTCGGCGTGTTTCTGGCACAGTTACATACAACATATATACATGCATGCATACGTGTTTGCATGCATACAGACAGGTCGGGGAAGGCAACTTCGGCATCGTAGCGCAGTTAATAGATACATACGTACATATAAGTTGGGGAAAGAAATTTCGGCGTTGTGTTTCTGCCAGTTTCATAAACGTTCATACATACATGTATACGTATATGCACACATAGATACAGGTCGGGGAAGGCAACTTCGGCGTTGTAGCGCAGTTACATATAACATACATACAAGCATGCATACGTATAGATACATACGTACATATAAGTTGGGGAAAGAAATTTCGGCGTTGTGTTTCTGCCAGTTTCATAAACGTTCATACATACATGTAACGTATATGCACACATAGATACAGGTCGGGGAAGGCAACTTCGGCGTTGTGTTCCTGGCGCAGTTACATACAACATATATACATGCATGCATACGTGTTTGCATGCATACAGGCAGGTCGGGAAAGGCAACTTTGGCGTTGTAGCGCAGTTACATATAACATACATGCATGCATGCATACGTATAGATACATACATATAAGTTGGGGAAAGAAATTTCGGCGTTGTGTTTCTGCCAGTTTCATAAACGTTCATACATACATGTATACGTATATGCACACATAGATACAGGTCGGGGAAGGCAACTTCGGCGTGTTCCTGGCGCAGTTACATATAACATACATACATGCTACGTATATGCACACATACATACAGGTCGGGGAAGGCAACTTCGGCGTCGTGTTTCTGGCGCAGTTCGTGGGCTCAGACCATGCAGTCAAAATGCCCCGTCACCAGGTGTGTGTATGTACATGCATACATGTGCATGCGAAAGAATCTTGAGAATTTGGACAAATTTGAATCCCTTTTCAACAACAACAACAATAATAAGAACAACAATAACAAACAAACAAACAAACAAACAAACAAACAAAAATTGTTTGTTTCCTCTTGTTTCTTTCCTCTTGCTTCTATCTTGCCCTTAGGCTGTACGCCACCTTTCAACGGAGGCCATCGCTGTACCTAAATGGCAACAACTCGAGACGTACGCTGCTTTTTTACATGAAGCAGTGATCAGCAGCGAAATCGGCTACAAGCCGCAAGTCATTCCCTTCCTAGGTATTTATGCATGCATGTATGTATGTATGTATGTATGTATGTATGCCTCTCGCAAGAACCCCGCTTTCTCGAGACCTTATACGAAATACATGTTTTGTCTGTATGTACGTCTGTATAAACGTCTGCATGCATGTCTGTATGTATGTATGTCTGTGTGCATGAATGCATGCATGTATTTATGTATGTATGTATGTATGTATGTATTTATGCATGCATGTAGGTGGACATCTAACGCTGGACCGTTCTTTGCTCGTCTACAACTTCATGGACTCAGGGAGCGTAGAAGACTACTTAGAGATCAAACGAGGTGTATCTATCTATCTATCTATCTATCTATCTATCTATCTATCTATCTATCTATCTATCTATCTATCAAAATCTATCTATCTATCTATCAATCTATCTGGTTGACGAAATCAGAAGCTCCTTTTTTCTGACATTAGTCGATATTTCATCAGTTGATCTCATCACTTACTCCACGAAGTGAACCAAGGCCACTTGAGGTGTCACTGACCCTCCCTTGGGCTTGGATTTTTTGAAATGGGTGCCATCTGTCGACAGACAGAGAATTAGGGGATGGTGTGGGTGTGCTGGGCCGTGGTGGGGTGCCTTATGTGTGCCTAGCCATACGCCTATAAGTCACATGCCGAAATAGCGACGGGAAGCACAATCTTGTTCCCTCAGGGTGCCCTTTCTCGCTTGTTTGAGCCCGGAATAAAAACCCACAGTGCTCTGTCGGTTTAAAATAATAAATACCCCTTTGATCCCACGTGGTGTATGTCTTATAAAAAACAACACAACGACATGGCCTCGGAACCAACGCAACAACATAGCCTCGGAACCCACATCGACATAGCCTCGGAACCCACACAACAACAGAGCCTCGGAACAACACAACAACATAGCCTCGGAACCAACACAACAACATAGCCTCGGAGCCAACACAACGACATAGCCTCGAAACCAGTGGGAAGAGGCCCAACCACCTCCTCTTCCCGTGGGGTGCCAATACTGTGCACCCTCCATAATGATAATAATAATAATAATGATAATAATAATGATAATGATAATGATAATAATAATAATAATAATAATAATAATAATAGTGCGCAGGACGTGCGGCATGCCTCGCTTGATCTTTATGTAGTCTTCTACGCTCCCTGAGTCCACAAAGTTGTAGTATGTAGATAGATAGATAGATAGGTAGGTAGGTAGATAGATAGATAGATAGATAGATAGATAGATATAATAGATAGATAAAATAGATAGATAGAATAGATAGATAGAATAGATAGATAGAATAGATAGATAGATAGATAGATAGATAGATAGATAGATAGATAGATAGATAGATAGATGAAATATCGACTAATGTCAGAAAAAAGGAGCTTCTGATTTTCGTCAACCAAAGAAGTCTGCGGGTAAAGTATTAACCCGATGCCCAGCTAAGCCGTGATGTTTGCACGGAAGGGACTGATACAGGCAATACCAAATCTCCCTAGTACCAGGCAGGGCCAGGGCTCGTTCCATAAGCGCCCCTTGCAGAACGAGCTTCCCACCTCCATTACAGAGGACCCAGTAAGCAGATGGAGTTTCGAGACTGTTCGACAGTCTAGTATTCCGAGATCTAGGGGTGGTGACGGGTTTCGAGGCGTCCCAGATACTTACCACAAAAACGTCCTCATGCGCTGGCAGACCGCATGAGATGTCTGCTACCCCTCTGAGTACCTCATGCGGGACCTACCCAGTCTCGTGGAGCTCTCACGCGGGGAAGATCAATCATTTGTAGTTGATTTCCTGCAAGGTACCCGACACAGTGCGGGTAGTAGGGACTTCCTTTTTGGGCCTTCTATGCAGGATGGTTAGAGTCACTCTTCCCTCCCCAACATACTCACTGTAGTCCCTGTTGGGTCGAGGGATGGAGGCGCATGGCCCCTCGGGCTCAGCCATGACAGATCAATATATATATATGTATTATTATCATTATTATTATTATTATTATTATTATTATTATTATTATCATTACTATTACTATTACTATTATTATCATTACTATTACTATTACTATATTATTATATTATTATTATTATTATTATTATTATTATTAGTATTATTATTATTATTATTATTATTATTACGCACTTGCACATGCGGCAACGTTTTGCAAGAGGTTGTTGGGACTGCGGAATAACCTCGGCTTAGTGTAGTCTTGCCCTCAGGAGCTC
>WBZZ01005793.1:12500-15000 GCA_019918135.1 Paulinella micropora | reverse complement strand
TTATTATTATTATTATCATCATCATCATCATTATCATCATAATCATCATCATGTACCTGCGGCGGGACGGTGGCGGTGGCGCCGCGGAGGCGTGGACAGCCTCCTGCAGCTCGTCGGCGGCCTAGCCCACTTGCACCTGGCGGGCTACCTGCACCGGGACCTCAAGCCCGACAACCTAGTACTCAGCCAGGACGGCGCCTGTGTCTGGTGGACTACGGGTTGGCGTCACGCAGGCACAGCCCCCCGGCCACTGCTAGCACCCCCCTGCCGCCCCTAGACGGGGCTCATTCTCAGTGGGGCACCTGCATCGTAGGCACCTGGACGTACATGAGCCCCCGCGCGCACGTGGCCGAGGCCTCGCTCATAATCATCATCATCATCATCATCATCATTATTATTATTATTATTATTATTATTATTATTATTATCATTATTATTATTATTATTATTATTATTATTATTATTATTATCATCATCATCATCATTATTATTATTATTATTATTATTATTAATAATAATAATATCGTTATTATTATTATCAGAAGTCATTCGAATACTGATCAAACCATGCATGGATGCATACTGCCTTGCAAATCCAGGGGTTGCCTTCCCCTTCGGCTGCTCAAGGCCTACCGTGAATCTCTATCGCCTCTCTTCTGTACCTTGCTGGAGTGCTTGCGCCAAGAAGGCTTTCTCGTAGCTTTCGCCACACACTCAGACGCGCTCAATTCCGCTCTGCTCCAACAGGTTATTATTGTTATGACCGTTATTATCATTCCTGAAAGGTGTTGGGAGTAGGGGGTGGGGGGTTTGGGGGAGAAGGAAATTGGAAATTGTGCACCCCCCCCCCCCCCCCCGGGTCCGCCGGCAAATCAGCACCCTTGGAATAAATGATGGTTTGTGGGAACCAGGAGGAGTTGGGAGCTCATATTTGCAGGCTGGCTAGCCTCGGACTTGATGTCGATGCTGGTAGAGTGTTTTGGAATTCACGCAAACATTTGCGTGAGGGGAGTGTCCTGAATGCGAAAATTCCTTGTTTTTTAAAAGCCTCATATCTGCACCCCCGTCGGAATAAATCATGGTTTGTGGGAACCAGGAATTGGGGGAGCTCATATTGACAGGTTGGCTAGCCCCAGACTCGATGTTGATACTGATATAGTTTGCATGGAATTCACGAAAATATTTCCGTTAGGAGAGTGTCCTCAAGAGTACTTGCCGGTACCTCAGGCAATTTGAACCTACCTGTCGAAGGGGAAGGGGAGGTCCGGGGGGCCTTCCCCCGGGAACCTCAGCCTCGCAGTTGTACGTACCTCATGCGAATTAGCTGGCACCAACATGAATGGCTGAGAATGCTCCAAGGCTCAAAGAGTTGTGCTACCAGTGGTTATGCCGCTTACCTTCTGCAATTGAACGTACCCTGTCGACTGGAAAGGCGGGGCTCCGGGGGCCCCTCCCCCGAGACCCAGCCCCGCCATTTAACGTACCCGAAGCGAATTTGCCTGCACGAAAGTAAATAGCTGAGAATGCTCGAAGGTTCCCAAAGTTGTGCCAAAAGAGTTGAGAGGTTGATTTTTTTGTTTTCACAACCTCGGGACGCGCTCTAGGTACTGAACCAGTTGAAATAGAGATTTTTGAAGCTTTTGGCAAAGTTGTGCCAAAATTGGCTGAGAATGCTCCAAGGCTCTAAGACTTGTTGCAGAGGTGTTGAGAGGCTGATTCTTTGTCTTTTCGCAAGCTCGACACAAGCTCTTTGAGGGGTATAGTTGAAATTACGAATTTCGAATGTAATGACAAAGTAGTGCCTAAATGAATGGTTGCAATTTGCTCCAAGTCTGTAAAGTTGTGCAAGTGAGAATGAGGGGAAAAGCGACCTTGGGACGAGGGGGGGGGGGGGGGGGCGCGGGGGTGCGCGAAGCGCACCGCATTCGCGCACCGCAAACCATCCTTTCAGGTGTTGGCGCAGCCTCTAGTTATTATTATTATTATTATTATTATTATTATTTGGACACCGTGATAGCCCAGTGGTCAAGTTCTACCATCTGGGCCCTGTCGCCAGTTCGATTCCCGTCGGTGCCACCAGTATTTTCATTGAACATACCGGTCCGTCTGGACCAGTATTTTCATTGAACATACCGGTCCGTCTGGAAGTGTTGGAACTGCCCTTGCGGTGGTGTCATTAGAGCCTATCGTCAATTCTTCGTACTCCCCTCACGGGTGAGACGATGGAGGCGCATGTGCAGAAATGCATCAGCCATTGACAGAGAAGCACTATTATTATTATTATTATTATTATTATTATTATTATCACTATTACTATTATTATTATTATTATTATTATTGTTATTATTATTAATATTATTATTATTATTAATATTATTATTATTATTATTATTATTATTACTATTATTATTATTATTATTATTATTATTATTATTATTATTAATCCCTGAAAAGTGTTGGAGAAGGGGGTGGGGGGTTTGGGGGGAGGGGGAAAATGAAA
>WBZZ01005793.1:2500-7500 GCA_019918135.1 Paulinella micropora | reverse complement strand
TTCTATGCCGTCACTTCCTTTATTCCACCGATTGGTGTGGAGACTTTCCTTATGGAATGGAGGACTGGATGCACATGGCCTTTTGGCTCAGCAATTGGCAGGAGATACACTATTATTATTATTATTATTATTATTATTATTGTCGCCAGTTCGATTCCCGTCGGTGCCACCAGTATTTTCATTGAACATACCGATCCGTCTGGACCAGTATTTTCATTGAACATACCGGCCCGTCTTGAAGTGTCGGAACTGCCCTTGCGGGGGTGTCATTAGAGCTTATCGTCAATTCTTCGTACTCCCCTCACGGGTGAGACGATGGAGGCGCATGTGCAGAAATGCATCAGCCATTGACAGAGAAGCACTATTATTATTATTATTATTATTATTATTTTATTATTATTATTATTATTATTATTATTATTATTATTATTATTATTATTTTATTATTATTATTATTATTATTATTATTATTATTATTATTATTATTATTATTATTATTATTATTTTGGACACCGTGATAGCCCAGTGGTCAAGTTCTACCATCTGGGCCCTGTCGCCAGTTCGATTCCCGTCGGTGCCACCAGTATTTTCATTGAACATACCGGTCCGTCTGGAAGTGTTGGAACTGCCCGTGCGGGGGTGTCATTAGAGCCTATCGTCAATTCTTCGTACTCCCCTCACGGGTGAGACGATGGAGGCGCATGTGCAGATTTGCATCAGCCATTGACAGAGAAGCATTATTATTATTATTAATTTATTATTACTACACAGGAGCGCGCGTTTTTTCCTTCACACCTCGCTGGCCCAGCCCTGGTACATACATACCTACATACTTACTTATATACATGATTTGACCATATCACGTATACACGCATATATACTTTTCAGGTCGACGCTCTGCGGAAAATATCTATGATTTCATCATAGCACGTATAGACACATATATACTTTTCAGGTGGACGCTCTACTAGAAAATACTTTAAGCGCAGCGGAGGTGGCACAATTGCCCAAAGTGTGCATGAGCCCGGCCTTATATCAGCCCCCACAGGACGCTGCACGGCGCGTTTACTACGCAAAGTATCTTAGCAATCTGGGGCTAGATCCCACCGCAGAGTCCGCTGCCACACAATTTCCTCCCGCCCTGTACAAGACGCAGCACTTATTGATCCTAGAAGCGCTTACGGGGGTGCGACAAGCGCACATGTTGTTAATAGATGACAAGAGGCAAAACGTCCTTGCCGCCGCAGCACATGGCGCTTTCGGTATACACGTGACAGGCACACAGGGATTGCAATTACAGCAGCTGACTCGTTGGTACTATCCTTTTGGATCCAACGCGACTCCTTCATTCTGTCCCTATGCAGCTTCCACTTCCTTCCCACCTGCTGCGCCTAGTTTGTTTCCAAGCGTGTCCTCGTTCTCCCGCACATTTTCGTCTTCTTCTTCTTCTTCTTCTTCTTCTTCTTCTTCTTCTTCTTCTTCTTCTTCTTCTTCTTCTTCTTCCTTCTTTGCTTTTCTCGCGCGCTCCTTATATTCTTCCTTGCCTTCTTCTTTGTTTTCACTTCCGTTCTCCTCTTCAAACTCTTTCATCCCACCATCTCTGCCAGCAGAGTCGTCTCCCTCCTCAATTCGGCCTCTTTCTTCTTCTCCTTCTCCTTCTTCTTCTTCTTCTTCTTCTTCTTCTTCTTCTTCTTCTTCTTCTTCTTCTTCTTCTTCTTCTTCTTCTTTCTCCTCTACTACTACTACTACTACTACTACTACTACTACTACTACTTCTACTACTATTTCTACTACTACTACTACTACTACTACTACTACTACTTCCTACGCTTCTTCTTCCTCTTCTTGTCCATCCGTCTTGTCATCTTTGGGATCAACTGCAGATCTTATGGAGGTAATTATCTCTCTCTCTCTCTCTCGCTTGCTTGCTCGCTTGCTCTTTCTATCTATCTATATATTTATCTATCTATCTATCTATCTATCTATCTATCTATCTATCTATCTATCTCTATTTACTTCTCGCTATCTCTCCAAATATATTATAGCATGTGTAAAAATAAACACATAGTGGATTTTTTAAAAAATTTATTTATTTATTTATTTATTTATTTATTTATTTATTTATTTATTTATTTAATGTGTGTTTCTGCAGCAGGGAGGCGTAGATGTCCTTGAAAGTAGTTATCTGACTGCAGACGAATTAAGTCACTTCTTTTCCTAGTACTAGTGTTGATCTATCTGTTTTGCTGTTTGTTCTCTCTCTCTCTCTCTCTCTCTCTCTCTTTCTCTCTCTCTCTCTCTATCTATCTATCTATCTATCTATCTATCTATCTATCTATCTATCTCTCTCTCTCTCTCTCTCTCTCTCTCTCTCCGTTGAAATTCGAATAATGAAATATTAGTGAATTTTTATCACTAGCTTAAATCCTTTGTCATGAGCTAAATTTGCAGTGATTCTTAATTTTTTATTACCTCCTTATCAAAATAAAATTTTACGTTAGAGATTGGAAAGCAGTCTATCAAGAAACGTGAAATGATGTTTTGAAAAAGAGAGACTATGTAGTATGCTGGATGTTTGAAGAATTTTCAACAGTAAGCTGGGCTAGCTGAAAATTTTGCACTGTGAAAAAAGTTCATTTCAGTGCTTGCGCTTCACGTATGAAAAAAACTTACGCTAACGTTTTGCGCGTGTTGGAAAATAATGTCGCTTAGCTCTTATCAGGGTATCACAGTATCATGTCAAGTCGTTTTTCTTTCTGATCAACTTGATTCCTTTCTTTTTCTTTCTTTCTGTCTTTCTTTCTTTCTGTTTTTTTTTTCATTTTTTTTTTTTTTTCAGTTTGCATCTATTCTGTGTATTCAATCAATCAAAATCAATTTGACACATGGTAAAATTTATGGAGTTTAATTTCACGTGACAATCAACTATCACCCACATCCCAAAAATGACAAGAAAATTCTGAGTCACATCACGCGCAACCATGTGTATGTCATATAATTATCGTTTTGTTCACTTCAGTGCACTTGATTTTTTGACAACCGATATTGTTAATAACTATGGCATGATTCGAATTTTACAAAACACATAGTCTTGGATGTTGGTCGTGGTGTTTGATATTATCTTCATGCTAACACTAAGGTTTTCAAACATCAAAAAAGATAGAAACTTCCTTTCTCATCATGTTATATGAACAAATTGTCTCTCAAAGCAAAAGAGATATCATACTTGATCCTACATAAACTAGACTACTAATAAGCAAACGCATTTACTTTTGAATTCATAACTCATTTGATATTGAAGATACAACAAATTTAAACACATTCTCGAAAAACATTCATATTCAGAATTTTCGAAATATAATAGTAGTTAAGCTGACATTAAAATCACAATTACGTGATTTTAATAAAGTGAATATGAAAGAGTACTAAGTAGACCTTAGTCATAAATAATCGTAGCATCTGCTTAATGTTCTTCATCATGGAGCACAGAGAGTAATTGTAATTACTTTTGCATATTTATGAGCTATTCAAACAAAGTTATTTAAAAAGAATTCATGGTATTAATATAAGAAAAATTTATATTCTTAATTTTCATATGTTAGAGTATAAGCAATACGGATTGTTAATATTTTTCTTACCAGTAATGTTCTTTTCTCTTGTATTTATTGAAATTAATATATCTATAAACATATTGATACACGAACTTCGATAAATTCTATTTTATTTTCTAGAAAATATCATACTTCGCTGTGTCAGATAGCATGAAAGCAGAACAGTATGTATCAAAATAAAACAAGGAAGGAGAGGAGGAACTCTTGGAAAAGAAAAATAATATCATAGAATGCTCCAAGATGCGAAAGAGGATGGAGAGATGAAAAAAAAAAACACAAGAAGAAAGAATTTAACATACTAAGAAGCAGCCTAGATAGTAATAACCTCTACACTAGTTATGCAGAAGCGCTGAAGTAAATGAAAATCAAAATAATAATATTATACTGTACGAAAGAAAATATCATAACGATAAGAAATTAGTACTTTGCTACATACTCTAAGAATAAGATAAGCTTAAGCTAAATTTTTTGAAAATAAAGCAACTGAAAGAGTGAGAAAAGGAAACATCATCATAAGCTATAATAACATAGTCTATATTGAAAATGCAACAAAACTTAATATTCCCATGCAGTGCAAGTGGGTACTTGAAAACATAGTTTATATATATTTGATAATTCTGAGAGAATACTTCACAGAAGAACAAAAAATCAATAAAGAATAGTAACAGCTTACTTGTAGAAGCAAAAATACAAACAAACTCTGTTACAAATTCGCAGGATGGAATCTTGCATGGTTGCAGAGAACAAGCTGTTATAATGGCTGCAATGCTATTCAGAAAATAAATTTTTCACAAGAAAATTTCTGGAAAGAGTACTAAAAAATTAAAAATAAAGAGGTAACACATCAGATCATCGTACAACTTGGTTTTGCTTTGTTTAATCAAATAAAGTTCTTTTCATTTTTTTTTAAAATAAAAAGATTTCGGGTGCGGCAGAGCCGACGTGTGATAGATTTAGATAGAGAGGTGTTTTGGCCCGCAGGGTTTGTATACCTGAAGCAGTAGGGGGGTGCACATACGCCAACCACCGCGCTGCCGACCCCGCCTCGCCGCTGTCGCGCTGCGAGGCGGGGTCGGCAGCGCGTGGTTTGCGTTTGGGGGTCCCTTTGCACGCTCTTCTTCCTTTTTCTGTGCCGATTGTCCTTGATGCCTTGCTTGCATCCTTGCTCTTGCTTTTGACAGTGCATGCTCCTCTTCTTTCGCCTCTTCTGAATGTCTTTGTCACCGCCTCGCTTTATTTCGCTCGTTACGTCTCTTTTTAATCTTCTATCGCTTAGCTTCTATTTCCTGCATGATCCATTGTAATGGATATCCATTGTCTGCGATGTTTCTTTCTTCCTAATTAGCATGAATGTCTTCTCCTGCTAATAATGCTAAGTAAGTCAATGTT
>WBZZ01005792.1:162500-173822 GCA_019918135.1 Paulinella micropora | reverse complement strand
CTCGTGAGCAGAGCAGTGCATACAAGCGGAAGCTCAGAGACCTCGACAAGTTAAAATTGATACCGCAAGCATTCACATGCTTTGATGGTTTTTTACACCCGTAAAGCTCCTTTGCAATACGCGAGACTCATTGACATGCTGGTGGAGCTCGGTAAAGATGATGAGCCGGACACGGTCACGTATGAAAAGACGGGCCTAGATGATGTCTCGGAAGAGGACTTAGGCTTGGAGGAGGACAGAGAACCCCTCAAGCAGCATAAGCAGATGTCTGATGAAGATTTTCAAGAGGCGGCGCGGAAAATATTGGAAGAAGGAGTAGGCACGGAGAAGGAGAAGGAGCTTTTAAAAGCCAAATTAGAGGCGAACAAGGAAATTTTTGACCCTCCACATGCAGGTGGTGTCAAGCCTGAAGATTTCACTGCGGTTATTTACAAAATACCGGGTGCGGAGCCGTCACCGGCACCACGAAGGGCGAATTTGAGTATACATGAGGCGAAGATAGCGGAGGAGCTAGCAAGACAGCTGCTCAATGAGGACTTTATTGAGAGATCAACATCCTCAATAGTCTCACAACCGAGAATAGTGCCGAAGCCAGGAGGAGAATGGCGCCTGACAGTTAACTATGCTCGTGTTAACAAGGTGCTGGAGGAAGAGAGAAATCCTCTCCCGACATTAGAAGAAGGAAGGAGAGTACTGCGGAATGCAAAATTCTATTCGGTCATTGACCTTAAGAATGGCTTCTGGCAGATACCACTGGAGGAAAAGTCCAGATGGCTGACGGCGTTTGTGGTGGGTATGGAAATATACCAATGGAAAGTGCTTCCGATGGGCCTCAAGCAAGCCCCAGGACTTTTCCAGAAGGCGATGCAGAAGATGTTGAGCAGTCAGTACGATGATTTGTCTGACGGTGGCTTTATGAGAAGGCGGGGACAGAAGGCGGGAGAATATGCATTTTGCTATATCGATGACATTATCGTACACTCTAACACAATGGAGGAGCATATCGATCATTTGTCCGATATATTCAGGCGCATCGGAGCTTTTGGCCTGAAGTGCAATCTAAAGAAGTATCAACTTGCCAAGACGAGTGTGACATACTTAGGGTACGAGATCTCCCATAATCGAGTCTCGATATCCAAAGAGAAGAGGGAGGAGATTATGAATCGACCGATACCAAAGGGCCGCACTGAATTGCACTCATTCCTTGCGATGGCGCAATACTATAGCCAGTTTATACCCGATTGGGGTGCAACACGGGCTAAGTTGGAGAAAATGATAGATTTGGAGACTTTGAGAAGTGGGGCGAAGAGGCTTTGCAAGCGTTTCATGCGCTCAAAGATCTTATTTATAAAGACCCGAAAGACGGAGGACTGGTGTTAACGATGCCCGACTTTACGAAACAATTCGTAGTCGATACAGACGCATCTAAGTTTGCGATTGGGGCTGTATTACAACAAGAGGATGAGGAGAAGAAATTACGCCCAATCATGTTTATTAGTAGGAAGTTGTGTGCGGCGGAGAGAAACTATTGCACAAGGCAAAGAGAGGCGTTGGCGGTAGTATGGGCCCTCAAGAGGCTCAGAGAGTATTTGTGGGGAGGACCTCAATTTACTGTCAGAACTGATCATCATAACCTGTTATGGTTGATGAATCATGAACAGACGGGACGGCTGGCGCGGTGGCAAGCGTTCTTGTCTTGTTTCGATTTTACAATGGTCCATCTACCGGGAAAGCGAAATGTGGTCGCTGATAGCCTCTCTAGGCTAGAGTTTAACTCAGAAGTATCGGCGTTGGTGTCCACGGTGGAGATGGAAGACTTGTCCACTGACAAGGTGTATGAGGTCAGCCACATTGAGGCGATGGAGATGGCGAGTGGAGTCCGATATGACCGCACAGGTCTACGGTACAGTCCACAAGGCCCGGATCACGGGATATGTTGTGAGCTACATACCCAGGAGGACGCTGAGTGGTCCTATGAGGTATATGAGAATGCGAAGGCGAACATAAGAGAGGAAGAGGAGACGCAGGAAGTTTATGCGGAGCCTCCTCAAGAGCGGAGAAGTGACCTAGACGATGACCCGGAAAGAATCGGGGTACGGCTAGAAGATGGTACTATCCATATAGCCTCGCCTACCGCATGGAGGCAACAACAGGCTCAAGATCCGGAGTTTAAAGAACTGATACAGTTATATCAGAACCCGGATGAGCCACGGATGACGAAAGCGATCAAAGATCAGATGAAGGAGATGGGATGGAGAGATGGTCTACTGTGGTACAAGGGCCTTCACGGTCGCTATGCGTCACAGCCGGACAAATGGACCCTTTGGGTACCGGAGAGTCTGAGACGATTTATATTTGTCGCAGCCCACAATTGCCCACTTTTGGCGCATCCGGGTCGACAACGAACTCATATGTTCGTAGCGAGGCGATTCTGGTGGAAGAAGATGAAGGTGGAGATAGATCAGGCGGTGGATGCATGCATCCCGTGCAAGATAAACAAAACACCACTGAAGGCAAATTTCGGCCTGATTGGCGAATTTCCTCTTCATGCGGGGATGTTTGAGTTTATACACATTGATCATGTGGGACCTTTCCCAGAATCGAAGGATGGTTACAAATACCTCCTTACGGCTATTGACAGAGCCACCAACTATGTGTGGATCATCCCTGTCAAAGACGTTACCGGCAAGACGACGGCCGAGGCGCTGATCGATAGGATCATCTCACAGATCGGAGTACCAAGAAAGATATGTTCTGATCGAGGCTCGGACTTTAATAACGAGGTCATCGACAAACTATCTAAGTATTACGGGATGAAATGGCAATATGTTACTGCCTATAACCCGCGAGCAAATGGGAAAATCGAGCGGGTACACAGACCCCTCAAAGCCTCGCTAAAGATGTATTGCACGAAGAAGGAGAATCAAAGAGCATGGGTCGAGGCAGCACCATCATTTGCGTTTGCAATGAACTGTCTACCCTCTACGGCGTTAGGAGGCTCGAAGAGCTCAATCTCGCCATATCAGTTAGTATATGGGCGTGAGCCTGATATCCCGACGTCGCTCCTTCACCCAAAAGACACTTGGGCGGATGCGGATGAGTTGTTTGGGATGAGACTTAGAGTGAAGATGGAGGCGGAACAAATAGTCAGGGCGCATAGAGAGGCGGAGCGCCGAAAGACTGATGCTGAAGGGGTGCGACAAGCGCACTTGGATCAGATCAAGTTCCAGGTCGGGGATATTGTACTATTGTACCATCCTCAAGTCCCGAAGGGAGTCAGCTCTAAGCTGTTCACTCACTGGAAAGGACCTTATCAGATTATGGAACAGACGGGACCTCTGAATTACAAGATCAGGGGTAGAGGGAAGGTGCAAATTGTGAATGTAAGAAGGCTGATTAAGTATGATCCCTTCTTACTGGAAGATGAATCCGTTGAGGAGGCGTTAAAACGGATGAAGGATGATTTCAAAGAGGTGCCGCCCATCCACAAGGAGGCTGGCATAGACCAAGACGATGCTTATCGGGCACCGATAGCTGAGAAGGAGGAGAGTGAGGTGGACAGCAAGGAGAAGACTGACCGCATAAGCGCGGTGGGGACTCAGTCCAAGTCTCCGCGAGAGCGTAGCGGAAAGAAGGAGAAGATCACAGAGGCGCAGCTAAGGAGAGCGCGGAATGATCTTATCAACGACCAACCGAGGAAGGCGATGAGGTCGATGAGATCAAAGGACGTCCACCAGGAGGAGGAGGGGACGGACACTGACCCAAACGCGGGCAACGTTGAGATTGTCCATGAGCGATGGAAGGAAGGCGATGCGATAGCAACCATCGCATGGGTGAAAAATGTTTTCTATCTGATGAGACCAGCGGAACAACATGTCGCTGATGACACTCTCTCAGACTTATACTTGATGCGGGTCGTGGCGGTCCCACGACAGATGCGTGTCACACGGACACTCAAAATATCATCAGCCGCAAAGATAGTACAACCGATACTCCAGTTCTGGAGAAGTATGGACCCGGTTGAGGTTCCAAAGGCAAGACATTATCTGCCAGTATATAAAGACGCAAAAAGTCTCGAGACATGGGATGATACAATTACTCCCAGAGACAAGGATTACACTGCGTGGACCATTCAGACACTGCCAAGAGGAGTGCTTGATGTCCCTTTTGAATTATCGTTGGGCGGAATCCCTAATAAGATCTGGGACATTCTCGAACAGTCAAAGTTCGATCTGACTTTTGTTGGTGGTCCTCCACCAGGCAAAGAAATCCGCGCCAGACGACGAAGGCAGTGACAAAGAAACTATTTTTCTTTATGCGTCTCAAATAAACTGATTGATTGCCCACGGCGTATCATGATTTGATCATGCATCATCAGTTATCAATATGAATATTAAAAAGACTCAGTGATATAACTTGGCATTCGATCGCAACATACGAGTGCGAAAGGTCGATCGACGATGATACTACACCGTATACGGGGATCGCTAGTGTATTGAGCGATGGTGTTCCCGGGTATGACCCTTTCCAAGTCCTGGGATGATGTTCTCGAAAATGAAATGTTCTCTGAAACTTTCATTAAATTATTTTTTACGATAGATTATATACTGTCGTACCTGAGCACGGTCAATCTCTACTTGTGTCGGTATATCGCAGGGTCGGGCACATACACCTCGACTTCGGATATAGCTATTAGGACTGGCCCCCTAATACTATATCATAGGATATCCGCCTTATACAAGGGTATGTCATTAAAAAAGACAATGTACTTACGATCTCCCTGTGAATAATAATAATAATAATGATAATGATAAGAAGAAGAAGGAGATCAAAGGGGGAATCGTACTACAGCACCACGTTGCTTGTATTTTTTTATTAATTGTACGTTTGTTCTTGACATACTGCCGAAAAAAAAAAAAAGAAAAAAAAAAGAAATTGAGGGGAAGGAGTTCAAAATTTACAAGAAAGGCTAGAGAATCCGCTTTGACGTGCCGTATGAGGATATATTTATCGTCTTTTAGCGTCTATCCGTGGGTCGATGCGCTGTGTGGCATGACTCCATAGCGCATACTATTTGCAGAAAGAAATCAGAAGGTGTATGACGAAAATGCTATTTCCGTCATAAAATCGGGAGGGGGTACTGTAGGCATCACCCCCCGGATAGCCGGTAAAAAAATCTTTTCCTGGTGACAGGTGCACCAGCTTGTTTTTCAGTATTATTTGTCAGGATTGGACCTGATGCCATTTTATTCCTGGTCTGTTGCCGTTTTCCTTTTTGGCTTCACTGAGCTAATACAACGAGACATCATTCTCATTCTTGAGGACTGTGTTTGGTTGTATTACCGACTTTTTACGAGCTATCGTTGGGGGCATTACACACTACATCTCAACAATTCGTCCCAAACGACCCATAAAATTTATAAGGTGTCTTATCCATTTCAAGTTGATTATTAAGCAAATTTTGGTACCACAGGAATCCTTAAAATTCTATATTTCTGTCTCATTGGGACCAAAACTTGCTTAATAATCAACTTGAAATGGATAAGACCTGTCCCAGCGGGACTACCGAACGGATCCTATCCCGCGGGACTAAATCAAGTAGTCCCTCTGCGACTAACTTGGTCTTTCTGGGACCAAACCGCTTAGTTCGTCTTGGACTAGTTCAGTCCCATTGGGACCATTTTAGTCTCTAAACAACCAATGCGTCAAAAGAGAATTGGTCCCAAAATCTTGTCTCAAAAATTTGATTAATGAGACCAGTCCCGGCGAGACCGAATTAGTCCCTGTGGGACCGATTTAGTCACATAAACTTGAGGGGTTCATATTCCCCTAAGAATAGGGACTAAATTAGTCCCGCAGGGACTAATTTAGTTCCAAAGTTCCATCTGTTTAGTCCCTGCTGGACTGTTTTACTCCTAAAGTCTCGATGAAACCAAGGTAATTGGTCGCAGGATACCCAGAGAAATGAGAGTTTGGTAATAATTAGTCCCACAACATATTAAATATTAATAAAATCAGTCCCAGAGCAATGAAATTTTGATGATAATAAGTCCCACAGCATATTAAATATTTAATAAAATCAGTCCCAGAGCAATGAAATTTTGATAATAATTATTCCCAACTCACATTAAATATTAATAAAATCAGTCCCAGAGAAATGAGAAATGAGATTTTAATAATAATGGTAAGTATTTAATACAGTACACCATGCAGCTCAAAAGTTACACATCAAACTGTATTAAAACCTCTTATTAATTATTAACACTAGGGTTATTAATAATATCTAATGATACACAAGGACACAAAATAAATCATGTGTCTAATCGAAAACAGCAACGTTCCAGTCCCGTCAATGAAAAAGCCATGCGTTCTGCTGATTGAGGTTTACCTTTGTTATCGAAACCATAGCGTTTCTACAGAAAAGTAAGTAAGTACATATGTATGTAAATAAGTAAAGAAATAAGAATGAAAGCAGATGAAAATGCAGTAAGTAAAGACGTAGCTACCCTAACTATCGACCAGGAACAGTAAGATTAATTATCTATTACTTTTATGATTATTATTATTATTATTACAATTATTATTATTATTATTATTATTGTTATAATTATTGGACACCGTGATAGCCCAGTGGTCAAGTTCTACCATCTGGGCCCTGTCGCCAGTTCGATTCCCGTCGGTGCCACCAGTATTTTCATTGAACATACCGATCCGTCTGGACCAGTATTTTCATTGAACATACCGGCCCGTCTGGAAGTGTTGGACCTGCCCTTGCGGGGGTGTCATTAGAGCTTATCGTCAATTCTTCGTACTCCCCTCACGGGTGAGACGATGGAGGCGCATGTGCAGAAATGCATCAGCCATTGACAGAGAAGCACTATTATTATTATTATTATTATTATTATTATTATGGAGGGGTGCACAGTATGGCACCCCACGGGAAGAGGAGGTGGTTGGGCCTCTTCCCACTGGTTTCGAGGCTATGTCGTTGTGTTGGCTCCGAGGCTATGTTGTTGTGTTGGTTCCGAGGCTATGTTGTTGTGCTGGTTCCGAGGCTCTGTTGTTGTGTGGGTTCCGAGGCTATGTCGATGTGGGTTCCGATGCTATGTTGTTGTGTTGGTTCCGAGGCCATGCCGTTGTGTTGTTTTTATAAGACATACACCACGTGGGATCAAAGGGGTATTTACATTCCGCGATCTAGGGGTGGTGACGGGTTTCGAGGCGTCCCAGATACTTACCACAAAACGTCCTCATGCGCTGGCAGACCGCATGAAATGTCTGCTACCCCTGTGAGTACCTCCATGCGGGACCTACCCAGTCTCGTGGAGCTCTCACGCGGGGAAGATCAATCATTTGTAGTTGATTTCCTGCAAGGTACCCGACACTGTGCGGGTAGTAGGGACTTCCTTTTGGGGCCTTCTATGCAGGATGGTTAGAGTCACTCTTCCCTCCCCAACATACTCACTGTAGTCCCTGTTGGGTCGAGGGATGGAGGCGCATGGCCCTCGGGCTCAGCCATGACAGATCAATATATATATATATATTATTATTATTATTATTATTAGTGGCACCGCGATAGCCCAGTGGTTAAGGTCTACCATCTGGGACCTGTCGCCAGTTCGATTCCCGTCGGTGCCAGTATTTTCAAAGGATATTTTCTTTGAAAGTATTGGTCTGTCTGGAAGGCTTGGAGCTGCCTTGCGGGGGTGTCAGTAGAGCCTATCGTCAAATCTTCGTACTCCCCTCGCGGGTGAGACGACGGAGGCACATGTGCAGAAATGCATTCGCCATTGACTGAGAAGCACTATTATTATTATTATTATAATTATTATTATTATTATCATTATTATTGTTATCATTATTATTGTTGTTAGTTGTTGTTGTGACAATTGCTTATAATTACAGAGCTAGCTACCTGGGTAAATATCAAAATTGAAAGGAGGTTGTTGTTGTTGATTATTCTTTCCAGTCTCATTTCCATTCTGTTACCACGATGTGCTGCTGTCGCACCTTACTGGAGCGCTGCATCCAAGAATCCCAATATCCCTATTTTACAAAACAAAACTATATATATATATATATGTATATATGTACTTATATAACTGAAAGCCAAAAAATTTACTTCGATGACTGCTTTGTCTTTTCTTTTCTTTGACACTCCCATTGCAGGATCCATCCAGA
Organism: Paulinella micropora; assembly: GCA_019918135.1. Taxonomy (NCBI): domain Eukaryota; phylum Cercozoa; class Imbricatea; order Euglyphida; family Paulinellidae; genus Paulinella; species Paulinella micropora. Next base: position 165,641 of record WBZZ01005792.1, on the reverse strand, counting down.
CCGTGCAGACAAGCAAGTTTTTCGCTTACTTGACTGTGCAGCCCAACATTTCTGAGACTTCTTCTGGTAGGATTACGTTGACTTTGAAATAGATTCTTCCTTCAATATCACCACCAATGGGTGCTGACAGTGAGTCATTTTTTCCAATGAATTCGTCTTTCTTCTTTTTCATCCCTTGTCCTTCTTGTTTTTCTTCTTCTTCTTCTTCTTCTTCTTCTTCTTCTTCTTCTTCTTCTTCTTCTTCTACCACTTCTTCTACCACTTCTTCTTCTTCTAACACTACCAATTCTTCTTTTTGTTCTTTTTGTTCTTCTTCTTCTTCCAAATTGACAACTTCCTCACTTTTTTCTTCTTCTCCTTCTTCGTCCTTGCGCACTTGCTTACCTTTTTTCTTCCCTGCCTTTGTTCTCTCATTTGCGCTCCTTGTTCTTTTGTTTCCCTTCTTGAGCACTGGTACATTTTGCATTTTCTCCCCTGCCTTTTGTCCATCTTCTGACATCCACACTTTTCTTCTCCTTGTTGTTCTTCTTTTTTCTAGCACTTCCTCATCTTTCTGGCCCTGTGCTTGCTCCCCTGCCTTTTGTCTATCTTCTTACATCCCCACTTTTCCTCTCCTTGTTGTTCTTCTTTTTTCTAGCACTCCCTTATCTTTCTGGCCCTGTGCTTGCTCCCCTGCCTTTGTCCATCTTCTGACATCCCCACTTTTCCTCTACTTATTGTTCTTCTTTTTTCTAGCACTCCCTCATCTTTCTGGCCCTGTGCTTGCTCACTGTTCCTTTTCTTTCCACTTTCCTTGCTTGCTCCTATTTCCTTTTGCTTCTGCTCCAGCTTCTGCTTCTGCGTCAGCTTCTGCTTCAGCTCCCTCTGCATCTCCTCCAACTTCTTGTGCATATCTTGTATTTCCCCATTTATATCATCCCCTACAACAACAGTAAGAGAAGGGAAGATGATGGAAAGGAGAAGGAAAGAGGAGGGAAAGGAGAAGGGAAGAGGAGGGAAGAGGAGGAAAAAGAGGAGGGAAATGAGGAGAAGGGAAAGGAAAAGGGACTTTTGCCTGCCGGTGGCTCTCTTCTGTACATTACAATACAGGATAATGTCATGTGATCTGTGATTACAGCATGCAAATGCAAGAAGAAGGGAAAGAAGAAAGGAAAGTAGAAGGGAAAGGAGAAGAAAGGAGAAGAGAAGAATCGGACACACACACATACACATATGCAGCAGTACCATGCAGTAGCATAGTATATATAAAATTAGGCAGAGAAGCTCATCCCCTCAAGGACAGCCTCCTAAGTTCTTCCCCTGAGGGAGAACAGTGCGTTATTTATTGTTTATTACCTATTGCTGATGGATTATTGATTATTGATAGCAGATGATTGATGGTTGATGGTAGTAGTAGTAGTAGTAGTAGTAGTAGTAGTAGTAATAGTAGTAGTAGTAGTAGTAGTAGTAGTAGTAGTAGTAGTAGTACTATATATTTAGTTTAGCATAAGTCGTGGCAGTAGCAGCAGCAGTAGTAGTAGTAGTAGTAGTAGTAGTAGTAGTAGTAGTAGTAGTAACAGTGGTTCAGGAAAGAAGAAAGGAAAAGAGACTGGAAAGGAGAGGGGGAGAGGAGGGAAAGGACTAGAGAAAGTACAACATGCCTGGGATGTTGCTGAACAGCTTCTTAGGTTTATCACAGTGATCTCCACATAAACCTTCCAAGAAAGACAGAAAATAAATAAAGAAAAGAGGAAAAGGAGAATAGAAAGGATGATTGGGGGGGGGGGGGGGCAGACAGAGAGAGGCTAGGAGATAAAGGAGAAGAGAAAGGAGAAGAGAAAGGTGTTTTGTGTTGCAGCAAATGGCGAAGAGGGTACAGATTCAGACCCAGCAACTGGCACTGACATACCCACATTCAAAAACAGGACATACACACAAAAAGGAAGTGGAGGGTGGGGAGGGAGTGGGAACGGGGAGAGAAATGCACTGACATATATGCATGTAGCAGAATGCAGTAGTATATACATACATATATATATAATATATAGGTAGAGATGTAGAAGCTTATCCTCTCAAGGACATCCTAAGTTCTTCCCCTGAGGGAGAACATAGTATTGTTTAATAATGAGTATATATATACATATATATATATGTAATTAGGTAGAGATGTAGAAGCTTATCCCCTCAAGGACAGCTTCCCATATTCTTCCCCTGAGGGAGAACAGAGTATTTTTTAATAATGAGTATATATATAATATTATTAGGTAGAGATGTAGAAGCTTATCCCCTCAAGGATAGCTTCCTAAGTTCTTCCCTGAGTGAGAACAGAGTATTGTTTAATAATGAGTATATATATATATATGTAAATAATATAATATAATATAATTAGGTACATATGTAGAAGCTTATACCCTCAAGGACAGCTTCCTAAGTTCTTCCCCTGATGGAGAATAGAGTATTGTTCAATAATGAGTATATTATATATATAATATAATTAGGTAGAGCTCGAGATGTAGAAGCTTATCCCCTCAAGGACAGCTTCCTAAGTTCTTCCCCTGAGGGAGAACAGAGTATTGTTTAATAATGAGTGTATATATATAATATAACTAAGTAGAGATGTAGAAGCTTATCCACTCAAGGACAGCTTCCTAAGTTCTTCCCCTGAGGAAGAGCAGAGTATTGTTCAATAATGTTAATTACTTGTAATTATTTCTTAAGATTCTAAGCAACGTGCGTACAAAAACTTTAACGATCGCGAATTGAAAGCAGAATTCGAAGAGAAAGCTAAGGATGATGGAAAGAATATAAATTTTGAGGGAAAGGAGAACGCAAAAGAGGAGGCAAAAGAGGATCCGGAGGGCCAAGATGATGGAAAAGAGAAGGATAGGGAAAGGATGAATTCGAATGAAAGAAGAAAGATAGAAAGGAGAAATGCGCGGCCTAGGAAAACTAGCTATAGGAAATTAAAAGGGTGGAGGGAATCTTTACGCGTACGTTAAGGTTTCTAAAAGCTTGTCATGTTGAGGACTCAGTGCAATTCCAAAGGCTATCTTCCTTTGATGCGAGCGTTTTTGTCATACTGTAGTTTTCATACTGCTCCTTCTCTTAATACTCTAGGTACTCATGATCATCGTCTTCAACGACGTACTCAAAATAACAGAT
>WBZZ01005792.1:95000-157500 GCA_019918135.1 Paulinella micropora | reverse complement strand
TAAGAAAATCTCTTAACAATCAAAATTTTAATATCAACTGTAAACCATGATATATCACTATAAAAATATAGTTGCAGAAACTAATAACACAGACATTCAGTACACTGCTAAACTATAATAAAGTGATGTTAATATCAATATCTATTTAAAAAACATAAAACGTAACTTTTTCAAGTTTTAAATGTTTAAAATATTCTCAAGATATGTATATGGGAGTAGAAAGAGAATCATCGTAATAAATTTGTCTCAGCGGGACTGATTCCGTCCCAACAGGACCAGTTTGGTCCCTAGGGACCAAATAATTTTACGATAATTGTAAGTAATCAAGCACGCAACACAGTGAGTAAGTTATTTAATATCTATATATTATTTAATAAAATACTTATAACAACTGCTTGTGCACTATGCAGCACGTCTACACAATTTCTGACTCCCTGAGATGACTTACATTTTCCACTTAATGACTTTTAATAATAAAGAACGCTTGCTTTTCGTAGCTGAACAGGATGCATGACATTGTAACAAGGCAAACTCAGTAGAAAAACGATGCTGACTAAAGAGAGGAAAAGGCAGACTACAGGGAGAAGTATGGGAAGGCAAAACACTACATTGAGCTGACCTTTAACTATGTTCTTGGCAAGAAACCGTAACCTGGTGCATCTCGGTCGACAGGCAGGACATAGTATCTCCATTCTCCCTTATGATTGACTGGGCAAGGAGCTAAAATAGTCAGGTGCTGAATCAATCGCAGTGGTGAAAAACGTAAGCTATACGTTCCTTTCCCCATGTCAATTGAATACTCTGGCTCTTGTGAGTCACGGGAAGGCGCTGACCATTTAAATAATTGTACTTGCGCGATTTCGACCCAGGTAAAGCAGTCTGCCGACTACTGCTGCTGCTGCCGCTACTACTACTACTACTACTACTACTACTACTACTACTACTACTACTACTACCACCACTACTACCACTACTACCACTACTACACTACTACTACTACTACTACTGCTACTACTTAAACAGGTGCAACAATTTCCACAGCCGATGTCTACGGTTGAAGGAAAGTACTCATATCCTATTATAACATCATTACTGTGAAATATGAGTATTTTCTTCCGAGCGCTGATCAAGAAGCTGCGTTCTCTGCGGATGAACTGAATTGTATATGGAAAAATATTTTCAAAATTTCAAGGAATATAAATAAATATATATAGCTTCCAATTTTAGTAGTATCACTTGACATGATAATATTTTAACAGAATTTCAAACACTGTTTTGAAATACTATTAATAACTAACCTTGCTATGTGTCACGTGTGGAGCCGAGCTGGAAGCAGAATAGATATAAATTGAAAGAAGTCGGATGACAGTGCATTTTGTTCATATTGATATTTTAATAAACAGTTAAGAAAAAGGCTTACGGGACCTCTAGTATCCGTGCTCGCCCCTTCGCTAAAGCGATTGATACTGAGACATGCGAGTTTTCTCATAGTCAGAGGCAGAAATATTCCCAGGATCAGAGTGAGTTGGTTGATAACAAAGACTCTGATTATTATATATTAACCCTTACTCAGGCTTCCACATTTGTGGATCAAGATCTACAAATGTGGATCGGCGGTACTTTTCGAGTTTTGAATCCATATTTGTGGATTTGGTAGTTGTATTAATAAATATTATCAAAATGAGTCCGGTTGAAGCTAACCATGTCAAAAAACCGTTATTTAATAACTAATAAAACCTTCACAACCGAGGTCAGAGTGGCTGCCTCTTATATATGCCAGATGGCACCCAGCGATGAAATGTATGCCAGTGCATGTTCGGCAGATAGCTACGACCTTCAAATGGAATCATTCCCTCATCAATAGACACCTATTGCCCCAATTCCCACACCTTGGGAAAATTTTCCTGCATGACCTCTATGAGAAGACGAACATTGAACAGTTTATCGTACAGAGGGGAGCCACGTGGAGCTGCTAGACGAGGGTCTGATATATGAAAATATCGCTTGATGTCTTGAAATCTTTTGAAGCTCATGACGCTGGAAAGGTCTGGCCATTGCCAGAGTGAAGAAATGGTTCCCACCCAATAATCTGCCTCTGCAGGTAGACCCATTACACCCATGTATATAATGATAGCCAAAAAAGCGTCACAGGTATCCAAGGCCGCTGACGCTCTGAGGCACTGAGATTTCGCTTCCAGGTAGCATACCTGTTGGTGTTTGTTTTTAGTCACAGTCTGCCAGAACGACATAGGCAACAGTAGCAAGAAAATATCGAGCATGCTGAGGAGGTCGGAGGGAGAAGGAAGCTCCAGTGATGAGGAGGAGGCAGTGGCAATGGCTGAAGGTAAGGCAGGTGATGGCTTGCCTGCCAGTGAGTTCAAAAACGCACAGGGATGGAAGGTAGGTGTTACTCCTCCTCGTCCTGTGCCAGCTTTTGAAAGACAATCAAGAGCTTCTATTGGTGTGCGTTCGCCCTTTTCATCATCACTCACAAATGCGTCGTCGGCATTGACAGCCTGTTTTCCCTCACCCTCTGCTTCCTCTTCTTCCTCTTCTTCGGTTGAACTCTCCTCCCCATCGCCTTCCTGTGGCGGTCTGTTTTTGAGCAAAACAGGCAGTAACACAGTCAACTAAGGCTTGTGAATGTGTTATGGTACAAAAACATACTATATATATAGCACTATCGCAAGCCTTAGTTGACAAGAAAGCAACACCAAATTACAAGCAAACACTTGTGAACAGAAGGGGGCTAGGTACTCGTAATCTTCATCCTCGGGATCGCTCGGGATCAAGCCCTCCATACTGAGAAAACACAGAGAAAAAAATGCACAGCAACAAAAAAAACGAGGCACACAGAAAGCAAGCATACGCACAAAAGACAAGTTCTGGGTGGAGTGGGACCCAGAAGACGAGGATGACTCCATGATGATGCCTCTGAGATTTTAAAGTATCGCTTTGAAGGCGGTGTAGAATCCATGAACGACATACCAGAGCAAGCTCAGGAGGCCAAAGCACAAGCTGGAGGGATCTATGATGATGGGCGACCATACGGTCGTGAAACAGTGCCCTCAATCTCCCTAGTCTTCCTGTCATCTGGATATTTTTGTTTGGCAAAAGCCTCACCAAATTCCCTGACTGGAAGACGCACACGGACTGAGAGAAGCTCTGAGTGCGCAGACATGATGTTGAAAATTTTTTAAAAAAAGGCAATTTCCACGTAAAAATGGTATCGAAAATTGGTATTAAAAAAAAAAAAAAGTGGTTGGTGTCTGTTTTCAGTTTCATATTTGCGTAAAATACTATATATACTATGATATATATATAGTATATATATATATACACTTTAAATCAGAGAATACTATCATTAATATTTGCCACTAGTAATAATAAGTGTGACTCTGAATCATATCAAATTAGTCCCATTGAGACTAAGCCCGTCGCGTTGGGACCGATTTAGTCCCATTGGGACTGTATATCCAAATCTCAGGTCTGGAACATATTTAAGTAAAAGTATGATACATACAAACAAACAAATCAAAATATAGTCAAATGGGTATCATACATTTTCTACATTTGGTCTCAATTTTTGTCCGATATGGTTTTATTTATTGGTCCCAGAACGATCGATATTTGGTCTCAATTTAGTCCCATGTGTATAATACATTTTTCTACAAATATTGTTTTTTTTTATTGGTCCCAGAACGATCCCAAATAAAAAAATCCTCGGTCCCAGGGGCGATTCTAAAAAAGTTTTTGGTCCCGCGGGACCGAATTGTGACTTGTAGTGATCAAAGTAAATTATTAAATTAACTGTAGGTCCCAATACATCTATTCTGTGAAAATTATAAAAGCACAGACTTAAAACATAATAATATTACTCACTCTTACCCTCACTCTCTCCAAGAGGTTATGTCGATGGTGGCTACCCGGCTTGCTAGCGCAAGTATGCATCAACTAGATTACATACAGGGCAGCTCCCCCTAGTCGAGCTAGGCCTGGTCGACGAGAAGAGGATTAGGTCCTACGCACCTCCTATCCTATGTTGAGTAACATTATGTATGTAACACAAGTACGGTATGGTCATAATATTCATATAATACTGATATATATATATATTTATGTATTCGCGACTTGTCCCACCGCAAAGTATTAAACAAGCCTTAAAAATATGAAAAACCAACATTTGATATATAGAAAACATACATAGAAAACAAAAAAACATACCCTTGTTTTACAAAAAAACGACACATGAAGCACACTAAGAGAGATTTTGACAAAATAACGACAAAAACACCATTTTATTTCATAAAATTGTATATATACTGCGTATATATGGTTTTTGTCGTTATTTTGTCAAAATCTCTCTTAGTGTGCTTCATGTGTCGTTTTTTTGTAAAACAAGGGTATGTTTTTTTGTTTTCTATGTATGTTTTCTATATATCAAATGTTGGTTTTTCATATTTTTAAGGCTTGTTTAATACTTTGCGGTGGGACAAGTCGCGAATACATAAATGATCACACCACAAAATGGGGGAAGGGGGGGCGGTCACTCACGAAGTGAGTGGCGGGGGGGTTGGGGGCTACACACAAAAGTTTGCTTTTTGCTTTTTCTCCTTGGACAATCGGCAAAAGTGCTCCCGTCGCCCAAAAATTGGTGGCACCGGCTCAGCCATAACGATATTATCTTATTGATTTATATATTAAAGACATACAAGAAACTATATATAATGGAAATGATAACAGAAGAGGTTAAACATGAGAAGTGCGGTGAGTGTAAATGCTGGAGATTGCCACGGCAATTTTTGAATGACAAGGGGCGGAGGTTGAAGTCTTGTGATGATTGTAGAAGAAGGTATAGAGTGGCGAATGATAAACGTAAATGCGAACACAATAAACGACAAAGCAAATGCACGGAATGCGGTGGGAGTGAAATATGCGAACATAAGAAACGAAAAAGCAGATGCACGGAATGCGGTGGGAGTGAGCTGTGCGAACATAAGAAACAAAAATACTCTTGCAATTACTGCGGTTCGAGGTACATGTGCGAACATAATAGAAATAAATACTTGTAAGGACTGCGGGGTGGGGGGCAAAAACGCCAATATAAGGAGTGCGGTGAAGTAAGACGACTTATAGTGAAATAAGGCTTGCTAGGTGTCCTTATTTTTTTCAATAAGTCCTTATTTTTTTTCTTTTTTTTTTAATATGCTCATTTTATTGATTCATTTTTTCTCTAAAAATTTAAAAAAAGTTTGAAAATGTCAAAAAATTTCAATTTTTTCAATGTTTTGGAGGCCAAGTTTTTCATCGGTTTATTACCCGCGATTAATAGGAGAGCGTATTTTGCTGTTTTTGTAAATCAAGGATACTTATGGAAACAAGGATCCGCCAACTCACAAGGACTTAAACAATAGGTGTAGGGGGCTTATTTCGTTAAAACGTCTTCATTTAAACTATCGGGGGATGTACTCCCCTGTTCTCAAATGTAACATTACCCTCCTCGGCCAAATGGTGTGGGGACTATAAGGGGTCGGGTCGGGTCGGCCAACTTTTCCTGAAAACAGGGGATGTAAACAAGGACGGGGGGTTAAACTCAGTCAAATGGGGTTAAATCCTTCTTTATATACCCTATTTTTATAATAATAATGTTAATAATAATAATAAAGGAGTAAGGATGGGGCGTGTGGTAATATGGGCAGAGTTAGAATTACAATAAAATACCGCTTCTAGGGTGTCCTTGCGGTTTTCGGGGACTTTAAAATAAAAAAAAGGACTTTAAGGACGGGGCAAAAAGAAGCAGTTGAAGGTGATTTGTGCCACCAGACATAACCGCGGGGCAAGTAATAAAGGAAGCGTCGGCGAAGCGGAATTGACGGGGAGTTAATTTTAATTTAAACATATTATATATATTATAGATAAGATATTAACATGCCACCACCATTTTAGTATTTAACTGACGAAGAATGGCTGGAGGCACGTAAAAAGTCTCAGAGAGAATACGCAAAAAGAAAACCAGAAATGTACAGAAGAGCAAGCAAGAAGTATTACGAGAAGTACAAGAAGAAGAAAAAAATTATGAAAGAAAAAACAAAGACTTACAAAGTTTATAAATTGTTTAATGCCATAGATGAAAATGACAAAGAATTTTACATAGGTAGCACTCTGCAACAACATTTATATGTCAGACTTAGCCACCATAAATCGCTCGCTAAGAAAGGCGTAAATAGAAAGTTTTCTAATCATATGAACGACAAGGGGATTGAAAATTTTAAATGTGTTTTGATTTATGAAGAGGCAGTAGAAAACCATAGCATTGATAGACAGAGAGAATTAGAACAAAAATATACAAGCGAACTAAAACCAACACTGAATATAAACACGGCAAAAGGAGTGGGAACCACAAATGGAGACAGAAAATGGGTTAGATTTGAAGAACGAGTTTTTAAAAACGATGAAGAAAAGAAACGACTGGAATACAATAAAAAATACCTCGAAGAATATCACAAAACATATTATGATATAAAAAAAATCAAATCAAAGCACGCCAAAAATTATATTACGACAAAAACAAGGATGTTTTGTTGAGAAAGAAAAAAGAAGAATTTGACAAAATAAGAGAAAGTAAAAAGTATTATTGTGAGGCATGTAGTTTTACAGGAGTAAGCGAGACGGCTCTAACTATACATAATAGATCAAAAACTCATATTTCAAAGAGTGAAAAAATTTGAAATATATATCCTTCTAAATGTTTTTTTTTGTCCAAAATACCACTTAGTGGCGGACTATTTTATTTATAATTTCCATTTAAAGCCAAGATAAATATATTTCTTATATATAGTATCTATAAGAATACTACATATAATTTACGACCACAAAAAAATTTATAACCTTATTATAGATGGATGTTGATGAGGCAACCCGCACTCAGTTTATTAACAAAGAGGAGTTGTTTGATGCGAACAAACTATCCTATATTATTAACAATTTTGATGACTTAAAAAGCCAACTGCGAGAGAAATGTTTCAAAGACGGAAGTCCTATAACACTGCTAAAAAAATATATTCAAAAAGTATTCAATAAAGTCTCTGTAGTGTATCGGCAAAATGGGGGCAAAGGTAGATTTAATGCTGTAGGCTCATTATCTCTCCAAAACATACCGCGCGAGATAAGGCATACTATCGCCCGCGATTACTATGTAGATATTGATATGGTAAATGCGCATCCAGTCATACTACTACATTTATGTACGATATTTAACTTTGAAGCGAAATATCTGCGATCGTATGTGAAAAATAGAGAGAAGGTAATAGCCGATCTCACGAGCAAAAACGAGACGATTGACAGAGACAAGGCAAAACAGATTATCCTATCCGTCCTAAATGGAGGCGAAAAGGATTACAATGCAGTCGCGAAAAAGACGAGGTTTCTAACCGCCTTCAAACAAGAAATGAAAGCCCTACATGGAAAGTTTGCGGGGGCAGACATTAAAGAATTTGAAAAAGTTAAGCAGAGGCGGATTAACAGAGGCGAAGACTTCAACCACGAGGCCAGTTATATGAATACATTGTTATGCGACTTTGAAAACAAAATTCTTCAAGTTATGCTAGACTATTTTGGAAATCCTATTATGTGTGTATTATGCTTTGACTGCCTGATGCTAGAAAAGAAGGACTACGATCTGGAAAGTTGTTCAAAGGTCATTAAGGAGAAATTAGGGATAGACATGGCTCTTAAATTAAAAGAAATGAATGAAGGCCTAACCCTTCCAGAAAATGCGATTATTGAGCCTTATCAAACTCCCAGCCTTAAATACTTTGGAGATATGGATAACGTATATATTCAACACTATAGAGAGAATGAGGCGAGCCTTGAAAGACTGGAAGAATGGCGCAGTTGTATAAACATAGTATCAAGGGGAGGCGGTCAAGTCGTGATGACTTTAAATCTAGACATTGACGAAGAGACAGGAGACCGATCCGAATATTATGTACAAGCGGAAGTAGGCGCAATGATGTCCGCATTAAGTTTTGAATGTTTTGTGCGAAATCCAGAATACATTGAAGAATTGAAGGGAGACAAACACGACCCGCGGGCAAAACAACGGCTGTATCAACATTTTGGAAATGGCAATCAGTTTTCAACTGGATACGCAAAAGACATGATGCAAAAGCGAAAAATTAAACGATATGACGACTTCATGTTTTACCCGTATTTGAAGCGAGTGGGGATACCCCCAGTATATTCCAACAAACTAAATTTGTTTATGGGGTTTCCTATGGATAATATTCCATTTGAAAGTGTAAAAACAAAATACAATTTTGAAGAGAGTGCCTTATATAAACATCTAAAAACTGACTTCTTCACTGAAGGCCAAGGCGAGTTAGACAACTTTTTGGATAGTGTCGCGGACATGATACAGAAACCAAATGTAAATAGAGGTATCGGTCATTTGTTTTACTCAGTCCAAGGAACTGGAAAAGGCATAATGAGCAAATTTATGGAGAGGTTGTTGGGAACGCAAAATCATGTGGTCATCAAAGACTTTAGCAGATACATGGAAAAATTCAATGTCGCATATGCGAACAAGATATTGAAAGTGTTTGAAGAACTGCCCGAGAAAGGCGGTGCTTTTACGATGAGCGACCGCTTAAAAAGTCAAATTGACCAAAAAGACGAAATAATAGAGCCTAAGGGAAGCAAGCAATACAAAGTAAAACATTTCGCCAGATACTGGTTTTACACGAATAACGAAAACACGTTATACATAGAAGGAAGCGACAGGCGGTATTCACTCCACAAAATAAGCGGGAAGCACGCGGACGATAAAGTATATTTCGCCAAAATTCTAGATGAAATAAACGACGATGACTTTATCAGATGTGCCTTTGAATACTTCGCCACTAGACAATACGAAGAAATAAGTGTTATGACCGCATTTAAAACAAAATACAAGACGGAGCAGAAAATGGCTAACCTCCCGAAGGCTATTAAGTTTATGATTGACACCATTGAAGCAAAATTTGACAAAGTTGAAAGCAAAGATATGAAAGTGGAATCGGTACATCTATGCGAAAGATACAGAGAGTGGTGCTCAGAACAGGGAATATCTTATCATAAAGGAGCCTTCTTCACTCAACTGAAGCATGTAGGCATAGATAAGCCCAAACAAAGCGGAGGAAAAAACAACAAAAAATACAGATTTACAATAAATGTCAGCACAATCCGAGACAAGATACGCGAGTATATAAAGGACGACGAATACGACTTCAATTTTGGATCGGGAGTTAATGAAGAGGATGATGATGTCTTTTGGATGTAATATTATTGTCTTCAATATTGAAAACAATAATAAAAAACGGATTTGTTTTTGTACTGATATATAACATGCCATCAACTAAAGGAGATTATCTGAGCCAAATAGAAAAATGGACTCATTTAAGTAGCGACATAAAACTGCCAACAAGCAAATCGCTCAAACCTGAAATTGTCACATTTTATGAAAAATACCGACCCGAACAACCCCCGCGGGGTGATAATGTTGAAGTTTCATTGCCCCCCGTTGATACATTGAAGAATGTTGTTTTTGACGAACCAGAAGAATTTACGCCTTTTAAAGAAAGTGATATGAAGGAAACTGGTATAACCGAAATCAAAACGAATGTAGGAGAAGAATTGGCGAAAAAAGAAATGCCAGTTATGGAAAAGAAAACAACGATTAAAGCAAAGCGGAATCCGCCCGAGAGCGGGTATAGTTGCTATGAAATAATAACGGCACATTTGAAAGTATCAAAAGACCCGTTTAACTTCTTGTATATGAAAGTGGAAGACCGCACGACAATGCAGGAGGATATGAAGAAATGGCACGAGAGCAGATACGCACACATACCACCAGACCAACGCCCCGTTCTTAAATATGGTAAGTTAGATTATAAGACGTTTTTCCGCGATGTTTTATCTCAACACGAGGGCAAACTAACAACACTAAAAGATATGTATGACAGGTTTCATGTGTAAGACGCCGTAAGTGCTATATCTCGCATTACATCAATATTAAAATAAGATGGTTGGAAAGACACATAATCCGCAGATATAATACACTTCTATGGTTAATGGCGCACCAGTCGCATACGCTACCAGAGCGTCATTTGTTGTATTATCTACAATTCGTATAGTGCGGTTATTGGTAGTGTCCGAGGGGTTTGGACACGTCATCTGCCAAGTCAAATTCATTTGAACTCCGTATCTTTGGATTAGCCACACACAATCAAAAGACTTATAATCAACGGCGGTTGTATAATTTAGCACTTCGGTATAATAATCATATGTATTTGTTCCATCTGTGATATGGAACCAAAACTGGAAAGTAGCAATGCCAGTCGGAGCGGGTAAATTCAAAGACCCGCGAAATGCTACATTAATAAAATACATCGCACACCACACCTTAGCCCCTACAGGCCCCAACCGACTTGGCTCAGACCATCGACCCGGTCCAGGATCAGGAACACAATGACGACAAGAAGGACTACGCGACGATGGCTTGCTCAAGCTAGGAATGATAATGGACGAAGACCCCACGGACGATCGCGACGACCTCCGCGTCCACCAGCTCGGCATATGCATCACTTCGCTGTCTATCATGCAGTACCGCCCAGTCTAGGTGGCGCCGATCACACATCGATATCCGGACGGCACTATCACGGAAGGACCAACGCATATCCAATGGACGAAGCCTCTCAACTCCTGGAAGAAGATGACACTCGACAGCGAGAATGATCAGGTCGTACATATCCAGTTCAAGCCAAGCTCCAACTTCAGGAATAAGGGCTACATCATTCCCGACCAACTAAAACGTTTACGCAAGCCTTACAACGGTAAGAAGTACAATTTTCACGTCTTCAAGATGAAATCAAAGTAGACTCTCAAGTGGTTTTTGTTTTTGGATTCCCGACGGACTCTATCTCCTTTCCCACGATCCCGACGGACTCTATCTCCTTTCCCACTTAACATTCCACCCAAGTTAGTATTTTCTACAGGCTTGTACGATAGTCATATTCACATATTTTGAATAGGCAGTAAGCTAAGGCCGGTCACACAATGCTATTACCGCTTTGAACACGTGGTGATAGTGTTGGCCCTACGCTCCTCTCATGATGTATGTTTGTGTACACTATATCCGGTATCCGGGCCTTGGTGATATACCCCTCTCCCTTCTCCCCGAGTACCACACTGCACCCTGCCTTTGCCAACTGTGGACCGGATGGTTTCATCCAGGTTGGGACTTACCCACACACTTTCCAGGTGTAGCCTGTTCTTTTCTCCTTTGCCGTTCACAGTCTGCATGTCTAAGGACCCTTTCTTAGTCACGGTGGTTTGCCCGTTAACCGTGTCTAGTACCCGCTTCATCCCTCTCTTTACGTTGAACAGCTGGTGTTCCGCCCCTAACGGCACAAAGTGTAAAGTAGCTCCCGAGTCAAACATGGGGTCTTTGTCACCACTCCGGCCTAGTAGAGCATGCTCAGCTAACCGGGCACCTTTCGCCATCCACCCGCGTTCTACCATGAAGCGCACTAGGTCGTCAACGGGGTCCCACCTACCGACCTACGCCTATTGATCGGGCTAGTTGCGGGCGTAGTCACTGCATTGCTATCAGTCCCGGCAGTCTCATCACTACTAGTACCGGGGTCTGCCTCGGCACTATGGTCGGGACCTATGGGAGACGGTACCCTTTCCAGGGTTCCACGAGCTTGAACCTCGGCCATGTCTCTAGCCGGGGACTCTTCACCCTCACGCTCGTCTTCGTAGTCCGATTCAGAGGAAGGATCAGCATCAGACTGCATCTCCGGAGGTTCATCCTCAATGTCCGCCAAACCATCAGGTTGGTAGTCCTCCGGTCCGGACCTCACCTTTACCCCTTGCACCTTCTCCCGCTTTGCTTTGAGTAAAGATTTAAGGTTTTGGCTCATAATACCACTACCAGCCTCAGCCGGCTCGGTCGTTGAACCAATCTTGACCTTCGGGGCAGGTACCGCCAACGGCCCGCTAGCCCCTTGAGGTCTACCCTTACTCTTTCTACGTGGGGCGGGCACCACCGGACGGGGCGGAGTACCCCTCGGCTCTTGTACCGGCACCTTAGCTTCTTGTTGGGGCACAACTCCCCCACGAGAGGGGATACTCTATCTCGAAAGTACATTTGCTTGGCTTGGGCACCGGCATGGGGTTCATGTAGGCGGTACACCTTCCGCCACGAGGGCACTCCGGACGCTTCCCACGTTACGGGCTGCCGATTGACGATCCACTCTGTAAACTTCCCGGGGACAGGGGCTTAGCATAGTGGATGATAGGGAGGAGTGACCGGTCCCCAGGGATCCCACGCCTCGCCGCTTCATGACGCACTTGTATGTGGATGGGGATAAAAACCCCCAGTATTTGGTGAGTCACAGCATAGATCGAGCAAGGAATGTTACAAACCCCTGGGCGGTGTCGATGCAATGGGACAAGAGGTGCACTGTGATAAGCAAAATCATCCGCATGACGACTGGGTCTGAGCCATGAAGTATGGACAGAGCGCAGTGGCAAGCTTTGAGTGAGTATGTCACAAACAGGAAACCTTGGCAATTTTACGTTCTGAGAGAGAAGGAAAGGAAGAACAAGAAGGTGAAAAAGAAGAGACAGTCAAGCCAAGAGGCGGACGGAGAAGATGACATTCATAGCAGGGAAGCGGCTTATGCTTCACCAGCAGCAGTGAAGGTGGGGGATGGAAACCAAGGGTCTGAGAGGCGCGTGAGAACGGGAACCTGGAAAGGGGAAGTACTGTTCCCGGATCCAGAACCAGTAGTAGTAATAGTAGTAATAGTAGTAGTAGTAGTAGTAGTAGTAGTAGTAGTAGCAGCAGCGGCACCATTACTAGTAGGGGAAGTGAAGCAACAAGAAACAAGACTACGCGCAAGCGTGTAATAACATTCATGAGGGAAGAGGACGTGGAAGCAATCCTGGCGAAAAAACCGCGTCCTGTGGACTCTGACGAGGAACTAGATGAATGGGCTAAACGAAGGGGCTGGCTGTCAGAGTAACGGCTGAAATGTCACGGCCCCCTCGTCCAGAGTCTAACTTGTAGTTTGGTTGTGACCCCATGATTCATGAATAAAAGTGCCATACTCCCTCTCTTTCCCTCTTTCTCTCTCTCTCTATGTGTCTCTCTCTCTCTCTCTCTCGGTGTCTCTCTCTGTGTCCCTCTCTCTCTGTGTTCCTCTGTCTGTGTCCCTCTCTCTCGGTATCTCTCTCTCTCTCTCTCTCGGTGTCTCTCTGTGTCCCTCTCTCTCTGTGTTCCTCTGTCTGTGTCCCTCTCTCTCGGTCTCTCTCTCTCTCCTCTATCCTCTCTCTCTCTCTCTATCTCTCTCTCTCTCTTTCTCTCTCTGACGAGGAAATAGATGAATGGGCTAAACGACAGGGCATCTATTCCTCTCCTTCTTCCGCCTTTTCTAATTCTTCTTCTTCTTCTTCGCCTTCTTCTTCTTCTTCTTCTTCTTCTTCTTCTCCTCCTCCTCCTCCTCCTTCTTCTTCTCCTCCTCCTCCTCCTTCTTCTTCTTGTTCTTCTTCTTCTTCTCCTCCTCCTCCTCCCCCTCCTCGGAGTCCTCCTCCTCCTCCTTCTCCTTCTTCTTCTGCTTCTTCTGCTTCTTCTTCTGCTTCTTCTTCTGCTTCTTCTTCTTCTTCTTCTTCTTCTTCTTCTTCTTCTTCTTCTTCTTCTTCTTCTACTTCTTCTACTATCTCATCCTCTTCTTGTTCCCGTTCCTCTTCCTCTTCCTCATCTTGTTGTTCGGCCACAGCGGGTACGAAACGAAGCGCTGGGTCCCAAGTAAACACGGATGAAGAACGCAAGGTGAATTCTCTCTCTCTCTCTCTCTCTCTCTCTCTTTCTCTCTCTTTCTCTTTCTCTCTCTCTCTCTGTATATATATATAAATTATATTATATATACATGTGTTTAGAAGCAACATGAATGTGTTTAGAAGCCGAGTGTGCCAGGCGATCTTTTTGCTATTGTCGGCGTGGACGCCAAATATATTATCTGCAAAACTTCGAAGACAGACAAACTACTTCGAACTCGGTTTGAGGCAAATCTTGCAGAGTATTCGGCAGCAGCACGTCACACTGCAATAACGTTCACTCTACGAGGATCCTTCAGCATTCTAAGTAACCGTACGTCCAGAGCAATGTACAGATTTTTTTGCACACAAAACCCAACAAGCAAGGTAAAAAGACAAAGGAAAAACTATACTTCTATTGCAACTTCTAGTACTACTGTTAGTGCTTCTGTCCAAGCACTTACGTCCGTCGCTAGCAATTCGTCACCGGAAGAACTTTCATGGAGTTATGATGACAAATACAATGCCACGGAGGAGGAGCACATAAGAAACATTGGGACAAAACCTCGTGAACTGGCGGAGTGGTTGGTTCGAAAACCTGCAGATTTCCTGATAAACATGTTGAGAAGATACCTCATGTGTCATGATTCTGTGTCGGACTCAGATAATAACAACAACAACTTGTTGGTGATCCGGGATGATGGTGAGGAGAAAATCGCTTCAACCTTGTTGATAGATCTAGTAGATGTTGTGTCACACGCAGTGCGAGAAAATGGGCCTAGAGTTGAAATCTGGTACGGAGCTGGGTTGCGAACTCTTTGTGTAGGTAGGGACCAGGAAAAAGTATGCATTCCATTTCTGCTGTCGGAACTTTTTGTTTGGACGAGTTGGTTCATGAATTACGACAGGCAATACTTACACGTACAAAATTTGTAGTGCTGCGCGATGACTATCGTTTCACCACCGAGTTCCTGTGGGACGTGGTATCAAACTCCCCTCCAATATTTTTTATGTCACCGCTGGCAGCGCAAGAATCGAAAAAACTACTAACTACTAACTCGCAGCTGGTGCGTGGAGTGCAGCAACAGCTAATGGAAAAACGTGTGCTACCTAGTGAAACTAGGCCTGATGCAACCTCACGTGTGGCACGGCATGGTCTAGGTGTAGGCCAAGTGCAAGTAACCCTAGGCACGCGAACCAACTCGCGCGAATATTCCAATTTAAAAAGCTTGTTTACAGCTTTTCCTGGCCGAGCAAGCGGTGAATCGTTAGAGTATTTGTTTCTGCCGACTGATTTGACAACCACACACCAAGTGGGTAATGCATCGGACATAGATGAACAAAGTTTCTCACGTACCCGTATCACGCGGACATCTACCAAACACTGTGGACCATCAACAGAAGAGACTTCGAGACAAAGCAACAGCAATGGTTCAGTGACTGGGAACTCGTCAAATTTCCTGTCCGACATCTTCTTTCCCACCTCCTGCGTTTGGAAACATATTTGGTAGTGCCTAACCCAGGAATTCGTGTCTTGACGCGTTCTGCGTGTGAAGTGGGCACGGTGCTATGCTCTGAAATCATATGTTTCGGTGACCCTCGGTTTTCCCACGTACTCCATACATGTTTCTGTTCCAAGATGCAAGCAGATGAGACGTCCTTGACTCTAGTTCCTGCTGAAACGTCAAGTGTGAGAGCGGGAATTTCTTTTGTCCCTTCGCATTGGCTGACTGTGATCGAACGCACAACCCGAGAAAGAAACGCAAATTCTTGTCTGGCTTTGATTGTTTTGGGTTCTGATGCAAGAATGGGAAACTTCCCTCAATTCCTTATCGACAAATCGCTAAGTACACCAGAAGAAACTCACAAATACTTCTTCGAGAACCAATTCCGACTACAAGTCAACGTGGTTGCAACAAAAACTTTGTTTAAGGACAATGCTGTAAAGTTGTACACTAGCAAACAAGATTCCATCGCGAAGTCAGAGAAATTACGCGAGTGTAGTTGTTGTAAGAAGAACGAGAACGATTACATGGACGATTAAATCCCGATAATTCCTGATCAAGACCCAAACAGATTGAAATAAAGTAAATGTATTAATACGTAACAGCTTCCCATTAACAGAAAACAATTGTTGTGAATACTTCTTGCAAACACAGAACTTGTAATATTATTATTAAAATTATCATTTTTATGGGACACCGTGATAGCCCAGTGGTCAAGTTCTACCATCTGGGCCCTGTCGCCAGTTCTATTCCCGTCGGTGCCACCAGTATTTTCATTGAACATACCGATCCGTCTGGACCAGTATTTTCATTGAACATACCGGCCCGTCTGGAAGTGTTGGAACTGCCCTTGCGGGGGTGTCATTAGAGCTTATCGTCAATTCTTCGTACTCCCCTCACGGGTGAGACGATGGAGGCGCATGTGCAGAAATGCATCAGCCATTGACAGAGAAGCACTAGTGGACACCGTGATTGCCCAGTGGTCAAATTCTACCATCTGGGCCCTGTCGCCAGTTCGATTCCCGTCGGTGCCACCAGTATTTTCATTGAACATACCGCTCCGTCTGGACCAGTATTTTCATTGAACATACCGGTCCGTCTGGAAGTGTTGGAACTGCCCTTGCGGGGGTGTCATTAGAGCTTATCGTCAATTCTTCGTACTCCCCTCACGGGTGAGACGATGGAGGCGCATGTGCAGAAATGCATCAGCCATTGACAGAGAAGCACTATCATTTTTATGATTATTATTATTATTATTATTATTGACCCAGCAGACACCAGATTATTATGGGTGGGGTTTCGAGGCAGCTCTAGCAACCGCGCTTGGTGTATGCACTTGCACATTCGGTGACGTCTTGCAAGAGGTTGCTGGGACTGCGGAATAACCTCGGCTTAGTGCAGTCTTGCCCTCAGGAGCTCCATCGGTGGCCCCGATCATCAGGCGAGAGACTGACACGGGGGGGTGGAGGACCTCGAACAAGGGTATTGGAGGCTTATGTCCGTTGAGGATATGCCATTAGCTGCATCAGTACGCCTCAGATATAGTCGTATTATTAATATTATTATTATGGACACCGTGATAGCCCAGTGGTCAAGTTCTACCATATGGTCCCTGTCGCCAGTTCGATTCCCGTCGGTGCCACCAGTATTTTCATTGAACATACCGGTCCGTCTGGACCAGTATTTTCATTGAACATACCGGCCCGTCTGGAAGTGTTGGAACTGCCCTTGCGGGGGTGTCATTACAGCCTATCGTCAATTCTTCGTACTCCCCTCACGGGTGAGACGATGGAGGCGCATGTGCAGAAATGCATCAGCCATTGACAGAGAAGCACTATTATTATTATTATTATTATTATTAGGGAGTACATAGGCCATCGGTCCTTTCCATGGGCTGATTGGTATAAAGCTCCTAGAGTAATGTTCTATGCCGTCACTTCCTTTATTCCACCGATTGGTGTGGAGACTTTCCTTATGGAATGGAGGACTGGATGCACATGGCCTTTTGGCTCAGCAATTGGCAGGAGATACACTATTATTATTATTATTATTATTACAGCAATTGGCAGGAGATACACTATTATTATTATTATTATTATTATTATTATTATTATTATTATTATTATTATTATTATTATTATTATTATTATGGACACCGTGATAGCCCAGTGGTCAAGTTCTACCATCTGGGCCCTGTCGCCAGTTCGATTCCCGTCGGTGCCACCAGTATTTTCATTGAACATACCGATCCGTCTGGACCAGTATTTTCATTGAACACACCGGCCCGTCTGGAAGTGTTGGAACTGCCCTTGCGGGGGTGTCATTAGAGCTTATCGTCAATTCTTCGTACTCCCCTCACGGGTGAGACGATGGAGGCGCATGTGCAGAAATGCATCAGCCATTGACAGAGAAGCACTATTATTATTATTATTATTATTATTATTATTATTATTATTATTATTATTATTATTATTATTATTATTATTATTATTATTATTATTATTATTATTATTATTATTATTATTATTATTATTATGGAGGCACATGTCCAGGATCTGGATCTGATGCTATAGTCTGAGGAAGCCTATTATTATTATTATTATTATTATTATTTTGTAACTAAGTAAAATTTAGTAATAGTTAACATACTTGTTAAAGAAATTTTGTTGTTATACAGTCACGCGATATTTTATTAAACAAAGTGTTCCTGAACATTACTATTGCTAATTATAAAGAATCTTGCTGAACGCGATGTCCAGCTTGAGAATCACCGACTTCAAGTAACTTCAAGTATTAGTTTTCCAGCTAACTTCAAGTATTAGTTTTCCAGCTAAGTAAGTATGCTTTGTGTGAGAGCAGCAAAGTCAGACAAAATCAAGTCCACCTTGAATCATTTATTACTGTATCTGTAGAGAGAGAGAGAGAGTTAATTAATATTGAAAAGCATATAGTGTACTTGAACCTTATGATCATGTCAAGAATTCCAGCATTAGATTATATTATATGACAGTATTATCAAATCATTCAAGTCTACTGTTTTAGTTGTATTCATATGAATATTGTATTGCTGGTATTATTAATAGTAGTATTACTTTTAATAGTGAAATGTTATTCAAGTTATTGAAACTTAAATCATACATTGAAACTTTAACTGGTAGTAGTAGTATTGGTATTAATAGTACTATTGGTATCAATAGTAGTAGTAGTAGTAGTAATAGTAATAGTAATAGCCGACCTCGACCTAAGCGCTGACCTCGACCTAAGTCAGGAGATGTCGTGGTGGGTGTTACGTGTGGTGGGAAGTGTGGTGAAGAAGTCGTGGTGAAAGTTTGGGGCGGGAGGGAGCAAGTCTGGGGGCGAGCTGTACTGTAAATAGGTACAGGCGACCTCGACCTAAGCGCAGACCTCGACCTAAGTCAGGAGATGTCGTGGTGGGTGTAACGTGTGGTGGGAAGTGTGGTGAAGAAGTCGTGGTGAAAGTTTGGGGCGGGAGGGAGCAAGTCTGGGGGCGAGCTGTACTGTAAACAGGGTGCAGGCGACCTCGACCTAAGCGCCCACCTCGACCTAATTCAGGAGATGTCATTGTGGGTGTTACGTGTGGTGGGAAGTGTGGTGAAGAAGTCGTGGTGAAAGTTTGTGGCGGGAGGGAGCAAGTCTGGGCGAGCTGTACTGGGAACAGGGTGAATCCGACCTCGACCTAGGGGGCCCACCTCGACCTATGTCACGAAAATGAGGTTCAAAACTTTTTTGTGAAGAATTTAATTATGATGAATTTAGTGAAAGTTTGAGGTCAAAAGGATCACGTTTGACTGAGTTATGTTAAAAATAAGTTTTCATTTTTTGCCGAATTCGGGAAAGTTCACCCCCCTGCCGAATTCGGGACAGGTGACGAATTCGAGACAGTACACTGCCTTAATCCGCATGCTATTGAACTTAGATTCAAGGTCTTTCAAGCTTGCGACGCACCTACGCTTTCCCTCCGCCACCCCATGACACCGACCCTCATTCATCTTATCAATGTCAGCGCCGTCCTCTAGCAATATTTCTAAACTGTTCTCGTCCTCCGGGGGTATGACCGGCTCGAGGTTATCGCCTCCGGGTTTGGCCATGAGTGCTTTGTCCTTTGATCTTCTGTCAAGAACTTCACAATCTTTGCTAAAGCCACCCAGGTTTCTCCTCCTCAGAGTCTTCACTATCACTATCCCCATCAGAGCCCTTTGCCGCCTCCCCCTTCTCTTTCTTGCATTTGTCCGGGCACTTGCTCAGTTTGTGCTTACCTCCGCACACCCGGCACTTCTTGGGGCACTTACCGGCGACATGCCCTTTTTCGAAACAGTTGTAACATTTGGGACCCTTGCTCTTGTCGCTCTTCTTACTCTTATCACCCTTAATGGTGTCCGCCTGCTTGGAGGTGGTCTTCTTGGCTTTGGCCGGGTCGTGTTCAAACTAAGTCTTGCACTTGTCTGCCCATCTACACTCCCCCTGCTTATCCCAAACAAAACACACACCCCTCACCGTTCCCCCAACATGGAGATAACGGCACGAGGCCCCGCGTGTGCACTTCAAGTTGCCCTCTTTGCTGAAGATCCAGCACTCATCTTTGGACTTTCCTGCACAAACTTCCACCATGTGGCGAAGTTCCATTTGAACTGCTTCCGGTTTAGTTCGGCCATCTCCACCCATACCTGCCATGCCTTCTTCACTCTAGAGTCAGACTGTTTGGGACCCACTAAAGCGTCCTTCACTATTTGTTGAAGCAGGTTATCGGTTGGGGCTTGGCCGTAGTCTGCCAACCAGTCTCTCCTAGCGTTCAGGTCCACGCACTATCCGACGTACTGCTGCTTGCTAGTAAAGAGGAAGTCATTAAGCTCCTTCACCTTATCCTGGACGTCGGCTGAGTCGGCTTTCTTATACCGGGCTTGCAAACTATCCCATAGAGCTTTTGGGTTTTGACCAAAGGTTAGACTTTCCGGATTGGCTAAGTCACGCACTAGGCTCTTGGCCTCACCACCGAGCATATCATAAATCATATTAAACACTTTTTGCTCATCTCTGCAAGTATGCTAGCGTCATAGGCCATCACCTGTCGTGTCAGTGCGCGAGCATGATCAGCACCTCCTAGTGAGGTTTTGACCTTAGAGGGGTCCGTCTGTCCTCGGGAGGCCCCAATCTTGCCGTCGCCCTCTAAGTCTGAGCCCCCAGCTGACCTAGGTTTGTCAGTGCTAGCATACCCACAAGATTAGAGGTCGGGAGTGTCACGGTTTTCATCTCCAGGACTCCTTCTTCCTTTCCTTCTTCAAGCTCAGCGTCTTCCTCCTCCTTCGGACTGCCGAACACCGGTTTATAAAGCTTGATTGGGGTTTTCCTTCCTTCATCTACCCCTGACGCCTCATCTAAGTTTTTAGCAGACGGTTTTGTGTGGGGCATCGGCCACACACGTGTAGGTCCCTTTGTTTTGTCCTCAAAGTATTCCATTACCAAGTCACGTCTAAGTCTGCCCAACTATTAAGATCGGCCACTTCTTCCCAAGCTAGAATAAGGGAAGGCACTTCCCTACCACGTAGCTGTATTCCGACTACGTTCTCCCTGTGAACGTATTGCTTATGGGTGGCTGTACTTTGTAAGACTTCCTTAGGAGCTTTAGCATGACAGCATTGGACTACTTGTCTATGAAGCTAAACCCATGCTTCTTTGCCAGTGAATGTGATCTTGTTGTCTGTCTTGCTAGTAGCCATTTCTAACTACCGTCGGTCTTGCCCAGACACACACCCACCTCACACACTCTCTCACACAGCACACAGCTATGCTCTCTACTTGTAAAATAGAGATAGAGTCACACCTTGCTCACTCTGTTCTGATGGCACAGACACAGGCAAGCAACCACACACACGCCCACACAGAGAGGACACTTCAAAGGACACCAGCAGGCTCACACACACTCTACACAGTATAGTGCTTTAAGCTGCCACACCTCCCTTTATGCTCTCTCTCTTCACCTACGTGTGCTATCACTGACTATTTCACTCAGACTCCATAGAGACTACCTCAGCTACCACTTACGACAGCCTTCCGTCCACTAAGAGTCCTACTTGCAAAGTCAGTTTGCCAACCCACTAAGGTTTGTAGTTGTTTTTGCACAACCACCTAAACAGTGTCAGTCACTTAACGCTCCTAACCAAGTGTCCAATGCACTGCTTTACAGAGCACACAGTCTTACCACACCTTCCCCTCACTCTTAACCAAGTCACAGCAAAGGCACAAGCAATATGCGAGATGTTGTAACTATAGTCTAATGAGGGTGATACTAGGAGGCCCCTGGTATATCAGGGTTCAGCGAGAGGCTATTTCACCCACCTAGGGACTGCGGTCCAAACCACAGAATGGATAAGACAGCAAAGCACAGATAAAAACCGGTGGCACAGACAGAGAGCAGACTAGCTATTCACTCTCTGCCTACACCAGCACTAAAAAGGCAACCCTATAGCTATCCGAGGCTTGTAAGTCTGTGCAATGCAACTGTTGTGTCCGTGTGTCCTTCTTCACAAGGAAAACCACGTTCAACACAACCACGGTACGAGGAACAAAACAGACACCTTTCAGATTGCGCCCCACACTACCTGGTGAGCAACCTTAACCTCTTTTAATGAGCAGCCACTGTCCGTCTTGTCCTTCTGGTCCCCCACCTTGCCCTCCTGCTGCACACAAGCAGAGCAGAGCCTGGGAAGTGTCTACAGTGATCAGCTGTAGGCACTGCGATTCAAAATGCGCACTTTCCTGAAAGGGGTCACTTAAGGTAGACCACACACCGTGACCCCTTGAACGAAGGTCTTCGTCTGTGATCCGTTGCATAGAGACGCTCCAAGGCTCATAACACAATGAACAAAAATATCCGCAATCACTTTCCGTCTTAAACCGACACTCAGGGCGTCCCCCTCCTACCGGCTTGCGACTTCCAAACTCGAAGAATTTAACAACTTGATACTCAGGCTGCCACCGAAACAATTCCCGCCAGTCCGAGGGCCAACTGCCGACGTCACAAAAGATATACCTTCCAGAAATTGACCCATGTAAGGTACAGATATGGGTAAAAAGGGTAATGGTAAAAACCTGGTGCCACCAGTACCAGGATAAGTACTACAATCGACTGTATTAACAGTTGAACTCAGACTAATAATACTAATAACAGAAACAACTACTACAAACGGATAATTAAGTATTAATATATAATAATGGACATAACTGAGGAGAAAGTGTCTAATTAATGTTCAATGAGAAAACGCATATCCCAACATATATTAATATCTATCCAAAAACATGCAGTATTATACCATCTGGCGGCAATAAATGGCCGCCAGATTCCCATGTGGATAGACTACTTACCGCCATGTGATGTGTGTCCCATGCCACGGTACAGCAACCCTTGCTCATCTCACGGCCAAAACAGATGAGCAATGGACAAATTTTATTAATAATAGTATTTAGAAGGCAGCGAATCAAATATTTGTACTGCGGAATATTTATGTTTGGGTGGGTAAAAATCTCGTTGGAATGAAACATATCCTTACTGCAAGCAAGATTTTGCTAATCGCTTTCACATGACCATATCGGACCGAAAGTATTCAGAAAATATCTTAGTCTGTCTTGCCTTTTCCTGATTGACTGAAACAAACAAGCACCAGCGGATTGGAAGAAAGTCTAAGTAGGTGATTAAAAAACTATGAAGTGCATAAACAAACTATATTTACAAGATGTCGCCAAATTTACCACAACACACATTAGTACTACGAATCCTGAGGATAAGTGGAACCACCATTGTGTTAACTGAAATTATGTATACTTGCGCCAAGAATGAATGAAAAAAGACCATCCTGGAGTATGTACACATAAAGTATACTAATCAACTAAAGTCTGTCTGGAATCTAAGATAAAATCGCAAACGCAATCACTAGAGTCGAGTCTGCAGATTTTTATTAATACAAAATGATAGCTTCAGGTACTAAATGAACATATGTCCGAGGCGTGGGTTCATTGATTGGATCAGGACATGCAGTCATCAACACACGGTAAGGAAATGTGAGGCAACAAGAAACGTATTACGTCTGAGGTCGATACGTTCAACTACGTCGCAAGAATCAGTCCATTCACAGAGAATAAGGCTTCTTATTTTTCTTCTTCATTTCGATCATCCTCTACAGTTTTGAACTTGTGAGGATTTGAACTTTGAAGAAATGCTTAAATTCTGCGCGTGATATACAAATGTACCAAGCGCAGAATTCAAGCAACAGCGTCTTGTCTGACCATGTAATCCGGTTGCTCCACGTCTCCAAAACAAATTTGTCTCAAAAAGATAATTAAAGTCAGGTTTTCTCAAATTGGAAAGCCAAAGGCACAAAGTCCTAGAGCATGAGGCAGTCCAGTTAGAGAAAAACTAGTAAGTTCGGAAGAAACAGTTCATCAAAGAACCCAGCTTCTTAAAGTCTACCTCTGTTTTGACACTTACATAAATACTTTATTTGCAAAAAACTTGCATTGTGGTTTTGAGAAGCACAAAAATGTCAGTAAATTGCGACAAAAGTATTTACAACTTAAATGAGAAAAAAATCAATCAAAAACTATGAACGATCAAAATTAAACACCACAACAAACAGAAGCGTGTCCTAAAAATCCTGCGGATAACTAGAACCAACGTTGTGTGAAGAAAAAATAACGACAGGACTCTACAAGATCGGATAAGGTAAACAGGAACACAATGTAACCGTAAGAAGTAAACAATGCACATGCATAAATGAAATGGGCCAGGAAAGAAGAAGCTACCTCAGTGAAAAACGAAACAACGATATCTGAGGTAAATCTTTGCCTTAAACTCAGACAAGAGCAAGCCGGAAAAATAAAACTGTTAATAAAATACACAGTAATCTATACGAACGGCGACATGAAGTTTTAATCAAAGTTTAAAAAATAGAACTGGGACATCCAAGACTATCTCAACGACTGAAGAGGCAATGCAAGTGAAAGCGAGAGCGGCTGAAAGTGCCTGAAATCTCCTTTTGGTGTCGGCTGCCTGGTCGTGAACAACAGGAGTTCCTTGTGTGTCTTCGGTTTCGTCCATAATATTCATGGGAACAACTGCAGTGATGCTGCCCAGGACAAGAGAAGAAGGGGACTGGACCCTATTTCCTGTCGGTGAAGCACCCACCTTGGTTTGGTTCGAAGGGGATCCAACAAATACCTGAGTTAAACTGGGAACTTTCGGCGATGATGATGCTGCAGAACTCATTGAAGAGGAGCGTGACAGGCTCGAAGTAGACGAGCCTGCACTTGAGGAACTGCTTGTTGAGGGTTTCGTTCCAATTTATTCCGTCACCCAGGAGAAAACTCCACTAGGAATAAGGTCGTCCGTTTCCTTCCCTTTTTTTGTGATGCTAGAAACAACCGGGAGATTTGTCAGATTCTTTTCGATGGTCTTTTTGTACAAGAAATTTGTCTTGTCTTTGTTCCTAACCAAACAGACATCTGGTTCCAGTTATCTGACGGATTTTTGGAACCAAGTTTTGTTGCAGACAAAATGACGAGGGACAAAAAACGAATCGAATTGTGTGATGGTACCATTGCATACGGAACCCTTTCCCAGGCGGGGTCTTGAAACCATCATTAACCTTGAAGGAATCGAGCATGTTGTAGAAATGATCGGCAAGGGTTGCAGCATCAACGCCCGCTTCTTGATATTCTTGAAGGTTCAAATGAAACAGAACAGAGAAGCAAGTAAGCATCTGCCGAAAAAAAAACTTGTGTTTATTAAATTTATGAAATTATGAGGTAATTGAGGTCAATAAACACAGCAAGGAAAAGTAATTTTTAACACAACTATTTTCCGGAACACTTCAACAAATTTCAAAGTAAAAACTACAAAAGAAAATGTTGTGTTGATTCCTCCATACATCCTTCCCATCAAAACTTACAAAAACAAACATCAGAACATGAAGAAATCGGACCAGAATCAGCTCGAGATTAACATCCTTTACTCACAGAGAATGCTATTTCTGCACGGGAGCGACAAAATTTTTCCATGAGAACTTGTATCTGTCATGAACCAAGGGGAAAATGAATGAAAAAAATCATCAAAGCAACAACAGTTCTAAACACAAAAACTTCAGACTGCAGCAAAATGCATGAAAAAAAAATGTTTTGTGCAAAAAAGAAGTAGGTGGGAAACACTCTCCTTCGTGCTTGAGAACGACATGTTAGTCTTCTGGATCTTGCCACATCTGCTCATACTGCTTGTTTGTAAAAGAAAATTTTTTCTTCCAAGGTTTCTGCCCTTTAGGCAGGAGTGAAAACATCATTTCCTGCGCAGTCTCTGGTTTACGTGGGGGATAGAACAGATCGTCATAATGCAAAGGGTCGCTTGGCTGTATTCTTGAGACTGATCATCCTAACACAACATCTGTTCTACTTATCGGTAGGATTCCTGGAACGAAGTTGTGTTACATCTGCTTGGAGTGTCCCTGTCCAGGTGAGCACTTTGCTGCGTGCAGCATGTGATGTCACTACATCTATAACATCGGTTTGTGGTTTCTTCCCCTTCCCGGAGCACTTCCTCTCATCTTGCGTGTAGCTATGTTATGTAATCACCCGTAACCTAAGCTTTCTTGTCTGATGTTTTGCACCACATGCCTTCAGCACTTTGGTGCTTGGTAAAAACTTGATTTATGAAGTGTGACAGCCTGTCAAACTGTTTTGGGAGCGTGCAATTGCTTACTAAAGCGTTGGCGTTTTCATTAAATTATTTGTCAGAATAGCTTGTATGAAAAAATATTTTGCTGATTTCGCTTGCATATTCTCTTTTCTGAAGATTCAAGTGGTATGCATGACATAAACTAATTGCATATTGTCGAACTGAAATTTAGAATTTAATTTTTTTAATTTAAATTTTTGTGAGTGAGTTTAGGCATTTCGAAACTAGTTCATTTTGAGTTTAGTTGCAAACACATTAGATACAGAAATTTGTTCTAGGAATCCTACTTATTCCTGGGACCAAAGTTGTGTTTGATAATTTATCCTAGAACTACACTTCTGTAGTTTTTTCACTAGTATGCAGAACAAAACTATTCATCAACATCTGTCGCTTCTGTATTGGCTAGTTCCACCACTGCTGTTGTCAATTCCTTGCATCATAATAAGTGACATGCATCTTTATTCAAGTTGTTTCAAGTTGTTTCATGTTGTTTCAAGTTGTTTCAAGTTCTTTCAAGTTATTCTTAAATTATTTTTAATTTGTTTCAATTTGTTTTAAGTTGTTTCAAGTTGTTTCAAGTTGTTTCAAGTTGTTTCAAGTTGTTTCAAGTTGTTTCAAGTTGTTTCCAGTTGTTTCAAGTTGTTTCAAGTTTGTTTCACGTTATCTCAAGTTGTTTCAAGTTGTTTCAAGTTGTTTCAAGTTGTTTCAAGTTGTTTCAAGTTGTTTCAAGTTGTTTCAAGTTGTTTCAAGTTGCTTCAAGTTGCTTCAAGTTGCTTCAAGTTGCTTCAAGTTATTTCAAGTTATTTCATGTTATTTCAAGTTATTTCAAGTTATTTCAAGTTATTTTATTTTTGAATAAATTTAAAAATATGTGTATCTTAAATTTAAATAATTTATTAAAATTTTATAACACAAGTTTCCAGTTATCTATGATTTTTTGAACCAAGTTGTGTTGTTACTAAAAAATTCTGCTCTTATAAATTAAGTAACTGCTTGTTCCAAAAATCAGTAGAATTTTTGGAACAGATAGTTTCTTAATTTCTAACAGAATTTGGTTCCATAAATCCTACATATAACTGAAACTACTAAAGTTCTTTTATAAAATTTTAATAATTTATTTAAATTTCACATATATATATTAAAAATATTCAAAATTATAAAAATTCAAAATTGCTAAAAATTTGAAACAACTTGAAACAACTTGAAACAACTTGAAACAACTTGAAACAACTTGAAACAACTTGAAACAACTTGAAACAACTTAAAACAACTTAAAACAACTTGAAACAACTTGAAAATATGTAGAAAATATTCTAAATTATTTTTAAAATAGAATTTTTATATATTTATAATTTTTAGTTTCTCAGACAATCTTCAGGATAATATAGCAAATATCAAGTTTTTTTCTTCGTTAATTTATACTAAATTAATATACAAAAAACATATATAATTTCATTAATTATGAAGTTGATAATATATATTGATTTTATTAGTAAAATTTTTTATCATTAAGAAGTGAGAAAAAACAATTTACTAATTTGTATGAAGAAATAACAGAGCTGTGTTCTCCGAATCCTGATGGTAACTTGAACCAAAGTTCTTTTCTACATTACTTCACGATTATGCATGCTAAGATTTTAATATTTCATGATTCGTTTGTGTTGCATATACAACCAAGAAAAAGTGTAGTTTCGACAGTTTTTTCCCAAAAAATATATCTCTGTATATATCCAAAAAATACTAATTCTGCGTTACAAAATAATTATTCCGCTGTCTTTTAATCATACCAGCCCACCCCAAAGACAAAATCTATTTTACCTATATCAATGTAAGTGTAGTGGTGAATTCAAAGCAGGGTGTGGCACTTAGTGAAGTGTCAGTAATTATTCAAATCTCTAAGTAAAGTAAAATCTGAACACTTGTTATAAGCCTTGGCAGCGCTTAGTTACTCTGGCACTGCAAGCAAAGAAATAGGAAACTATCGCAGACCGGGAGGCGACTATCGTCAAGAGGGTTGGTGCCATTCCAAAATTTGCACATAGAAAGGGAAGCTAAGCTCTCACGCTTAGATCCTTTGGCTTAGTTTTTGAACTCATTGTACCCGTCCTCGTTTTGGCTAGGTGAGTCACCGGCGTCGGTGCAAAGAAGCAAGAGCACATCGGACACTGGCAACTGGTTTGCTCAAGCAAAAACAGACAGTAAGCACTCAATGAGTTTCAGTACTTTCAGACGCACATGCAACAATAGAGAAAAAGATGTCACTGCCGAAGGACAGTACGACGGAAGAACCCCGTTCAAATCATTTCAACTTGAAATAGTTTTGGCTTTGGGAGCCAAGGGACTCAAGGGGGCACTCAAGACCCCAGAAGAACATCTTAGGTTAGTTCATGAGAGTAATGTAAGTGCATTGCATAGTAAAGGTAAGAAAGTCCCTAACTATATGTGGAGGTGGGGAGAGAGAGCAGGAAAGCAATCAGCAAGAGAGAGAGAGAGAGAGAGAGAGAGAGAGAGAGAGAGAGAGAGAGAGAGCAAAGATAGGGCTGAGAGAGGAAGAGGAAGCTGAGTTAGACTCAGAATCAGAAACAGACAAAGAAAACATTACATCTTATTTTACTGAGACAGAAATGCAGCCTACCTTAGGGGGAGATAATGGTAAAAGTGAGCGAAAGGGAGGAGAACAGCAGGTGGAGGAGAGGGGGAGAGTGAGTAGTCAGCTTTCACCTGCTTATTCCACACCAGCAACGACAACAATCAAGACGAAGAGCAAGGAGCAAGTAGAGGACAAAGAGAAGGAAGAAAGAACGATAGTAGCATATGAGGAGAGTTTGAAGCATGAGATGAAAAGGCAGAGAGAGGAAGTTTTTTCGTTTGTGTTTGATAAGCTAGTAGGTAAAGCAAAGAGGAGTGTGGCAGATTTGGTGAGAGACACCTCACCAGACTTTGGTCAGAACTTGCACATTGTGTGGGCAAAACCAACCAAAAGGTTTGGTAATGTGAGTGAGGAGGTGCAAGATATATATGATAAATGCGATGAATGCATGGACGTTTGATGAGTGGTGCGATTATGCTCCGCAGTTTGATGAGTTTGTTGCGTTAGATGAAGAGCTAAAGGCAGTAGGCCATAAAACACCCCACAGAACAATGGAAACAATAATCACCAATGCCTTACAAAACCCTGAGTATGCGTCAGAGGGGGTGAGGAAGGATTGGGGAGGATGGATGAGCACGCTGAAGATGAATAAGAAGCAGCATGTATGGTCTTTTGAGGAATGGTGGGAGGAGTTGGAAGAAAAAGCATTGGAAATATACCAAAATAAAGAAAGAGAGAAGAAGATGAAGAAAGAAAAAGGACACGCAGGAAAAGATGCCAACAAAGAGAGGAAGGGCAGAGAGGTGTGTGTTTTGGGTTTCAAAGAGAGAGTAGATGCAAGTGGGGGGATGAGTGTCGTTTTGCTCATACAGAGGGGTCAGTCACTATGCGTAGTGTGCCTGGGGTGTGCTACCTGTTTGAACAGTCAGGCAGCTGTGATAGATCTAACTGTAGGTTTAAACACACCACCACTAATAAGAAAGGGGGAGGGAAAGGAACAGGAACGAGAAAGAAGACATGGAAGAAAGGAGAGAAATGTTTCAACTGTAACATGGAGGGGCATGTGTTCTCCGCATGTGAGAAGGAGTGCAGGATGTGTGGGGGTGAGCATACTAGACTGCATGAATGTGAAGAGTTGAAGAAGGCGAGAGAAGAGCCAGGTGAGAAGGAAGAACCGAGAGAGAAGGAAAAGAGAGCAAAAAGGGAACAAGGAAAGTTAGGAAGGGGGAGGGAGTCAGACACTTCTGACACAGATGACGAAGGGTTAGAATTCACGGGGCCAAACGCAGTAATAAAGACGGCAAAAATTTTCCGAGAGAGAGCAGGCATGGGCAAGGAGAGAGCACACATGGGCAAAGTGATGGTAGTGCAAGAGAGAGAAGTCTATCGTCAATGTGAGGGGCGGTTGTCATGTGAGCAGCAATGTTTTGTATGCACGCATGACATGGAAAGTGAGAATGTTTTGTTGCGAGAGGCAGCTTATGGTCTGTTGAGAGGGCGATTTTAGAGTGAGAGGGAATGTGAGTTTGTATACAACTCTTCAAGTAGGCAGATACAACGAACTCTTAATAGAACACTATGGCTGCTTTGAGTCCTGACTCAATGTGAGCAGGTGAAATACCAGTAAATAGTAGAGAGGTCACTTCGTTTATTTACGTAATTTCGAACTCTTGGCAGGCTTGGTTGCAACTTATGATCAAGTGTCGAACGTAGATTGTGAGGTCTCCAGTTCTCAAACGGATAGTGTCGCGAGTCTTCAAGTTAAACAGTCATAAACGGATAGTGTCGGGTTGTTGGACTTGAAAATTCTCCAAATTGATTTGGGAAGCCTCAAGGTGAAAATGACTGGCAACGGAAGACAAGTTAGATATTGTGTTTTTCCGTTCTTGCTCACAAATTTACCATAAAAGCATTTTCACGGGGAATTCGGGGAAAAGGTAATACGAACAGGAAAAATGACAATAGCTAAAAAGAACTTTGAACTGATCGTTTGAAATCATTTCTGAACGGAATCGAAAACTAGTTAGTGAAGTCACAGCGAAACGTCGTGCAGAGGAGAATCTAATGGACCGGTCAAAAAGAGTGTCTTATCAATGGTAACCGGTCGTTAAGGTGCTCAGTCTGATAGCTCCCCCCCCCCACCTAACGGTTGAGTTGAGTTGCGTACAGAATGAGTGATTAACGAACGAAGTATGTTGTCTCACTAAAAATGTTCAAAAGGAAAAAGAGAGGTGGGTGAGTCTCTTAAACCAGGGGAGAGTAGAAGAAGGATGCGTCTATACTGGCGCAATGCAGACGATGATCAGCTGGGGCCGGATATCCATGATTTGCAGCGGGACTGGGACAATTGAGGCGCAGTAGCGAGCGGTGATATCGGGAGGCGATGTCGAGCCGTGGAAAATTAGGTGGCCGGGTATCTCATAGCCAAGATGAACCAATGAAGCACCAAGTGTGCCGTGCCGATATAACCACTGAGGGGTTCAAGTTCGGTGAGAATAATCGTTGACCTGCAGGCATAAGAGGCGACCAAGGACTTACATGGGTACGCCGGTCATGGCGTAATATTTCTAGGGAAGATGACGGTTCAAGTTGGAAAAGCGCTGGGCGGGGGCGGGTGAAGCCATTACGATGGGTAAAACCCACTTGAGAGTGATGGGGGATGATTATTCCTTGTGATGAGGAATCACCGATGATGATGATACCGAAATGGAGCTAAGGAACTGTGGTGAGAAACCAATCGCTGTTCCTGTTCTTCTTTTAAACGGTGTCGAAGTTGACTTGCTTAAGCGGTGTGGTTTGGTTGATCTTTGGCCTCCACATGGAATGGAGCTACAAATACCCTCTTGCCGCTACTTCACGCGCTCCCCAAATTGTTTTTATATCAGATTTGGTGACATTCATCGACCATGGTCGGTAGAAGGGTACGATGTGGGATAGCGTCGACTGCATCTTTCGGAACGAGCACAGCAAACGGCTTGCGAAGGGAGAACATGGCCCGCGCGACGTTCACAGGACGGTCAGTCGGCGGTATGACGATAGCCAGGTCCCACGGGGCTTGAAGGTTTGTCATTGTTAGGCTCGCTCGGATGATGTGGCATGGCAGAAATTTGAGTTATGCCCAAAGCGGCATTCGTGTCTGTGGTAGTTAGCCACAGGGTAGAGTCTGCTCTGGGTAGTGGCATGGTTGCGAGGATCGCTATGGTAGCTGCGGCTTCATCGATGTGGGTCGAGACAGCTGGGTTCATGCGGGGAGCACGAGGCAAGTCATCCTGGAGTTGTGTCCGTTTACCAGGGGAGTATTCGAGTTTGGGTACCAGTGTCTTTAGATATTTCGGAATCCATCCGACGACCAGAGGGTAGCGAGTTTGCCATGACCACATGAGTGGTTTGGGGTGGTGGCGATGGTCAGTTCCCAGTGGTTAGCGTTGCGGAAGTAGCGGCACTGTTGAACTCCATACATGACGCCATAGGCTTCTTGCGCGTAGGTCGTCCAGTGGGTTTCCGTGTTCCTGAATTTATGAAAGAAAGTCAGGATGACCGGGGCGTGATGGTCAGTGCCAGCGTGTAGCGTGCCAGTGACACCTCTGTGGTTGACATCTGTCCTCAGGTAGACGTCACAACGGAGCGAACACTTGGTTGGCGCAGGGGGCGGTGT
The DNA here is from genome assembly GCA_019918135.1 of Paulinella micropora. Lineage (NCBI taxonomy): Eukaryota > Cercozoa > Imbricatea > Euglyphida > Paulinellidae > Paulinella > Paulinella micropora. The sequence continues at coordinate 125,155 of WBZZ01005792.1, read as the reverse complement.
GGCCTCGAGGCTGGATTCTTTCAAAGTTGCAAAAGGGGGTACACGGCAGGCATTGTTGGCCATGCCGGGTAGCGTTAGTTCGTGATTTTCCGGGCGAGGCGCGGACGTCGATCCATGAGGGCCGGGTGTGTCACAAACTTGGGTCGAAAGCTGGTTAGGGACCAGGGGGACTGGGGTTGTAGGGTGGAGGTAGCCGATCCTTGTATCTGGGTGGGCATCCTTCTCGATATCCTCATGTTCTCGATTTGGGTGACTGCGGAACGTCCGTATACGTTGCGCGGAGGCGTAGTTCCATGTGCCTGCATTGATGGCGTTCGTAGCCCAATTGAAGAGATATTCGCGTTCTGCGGGAGTCCAGCGCGGGCAGGGGCCGTGACCGGTTTGGCGTTCGGTGTTGACCGAAGAGAAAGAACAGTGTGTTCGTAATTGCGAATGAGGTCCCAGAGCTGGTCTTGTTGAGGTCTGGTGAGGTCCGGATTGACTGATTCTGTAGAAAACCTGGGATCTGTTTGCGCGAGGTCTTCCTTTGGGGGGTCCACGTTAGAGATGGGCAATTCGTTGTCGGCTGAAAGCGCCACAGAATCAGGCGGCCTCAGTTGAATAGAGTCTGGAGAGCGCTCCAAACTTGGTTGTCCGGCGCGGCTTTGCATATTGTTCAGAGACTGAGTCGAGTGAGTGCCAGACCGAGAGAGCGTGCTAGGCTGGCAACGACTTCGCGGGACGACCACTGGGTGAGCCAGGCGTGTGGCATTTTGTTGATTCTCGGGAACGTTCGACCATGGGGCTGGACGTGCGGGAGGATGCCGGGGCTGGGGGTTTTGGTTCCTGCCTTTGCGTCTATGGCGACGACGGTGTCGCCGGCCTTGCCTAGACTGAGGTTCGGGTGCCGCGATTGTCACAGGAGCAGGTTTGGAACCAAACACCTGTCGCGGGTGACCCGGGTGTTTATGGTCGAGAAGTCGTCGCCTTGGAGGTACCGCTCGATGATTGGGAGAGGCAGGCTCACTTCGTGATGGAGGGGCCATGCCGCGTGACGGGCATTCGGCCGGGCCTCCGCATAGGCACCATACAGGTTGGGGGCCTTTGCAGCGATGAACTGAGTAGGCAAAGATGCCTGTTGGGAGATCGTAAAAAAGAGTTCCTGGTTACCAAGGTGAGGCATGGATGACTCTGAACAGTATGCAAAGCTCATACTATCGTGTCCCAGAGGTGCAAGTAGGTCAGCAAAAATCTTCCATACGCGTCGTTTCTCCTTGAGAGGGAGGACACCGTTGATAGCAGCTGAACTGTTGAATCTGGCAGCGTCCATGGAGAAGGGATGATCTTACCACAGTTGGCGAAGTAGTTAAGTTCATCAACGATCGCTTGGCGTAGACGGTAGCCGAGTGCTGGATTTATCGCTGACACGCTAAAGGGACGTGGTCGTGATGGTGGTGATGTACGGTTTCTGGAATCGCACGTTGGGCAATTTCATTCACACCAGTGGGCATGTTGTCCAAGTCGGGTCGACGTTTGGAAAGCAAAGACTCCGTCTGGAAAGTTGTGCTCACGGGCGCCATTTCGAAATCAGGTTGTGGCTGTGGGATATCATTGCCTGTTCGCTGACCTTCGTTTACTAAAAGGCTCACCTTCTTCCAGATTCCGCTTTTTGCTCGAGGGATTGTGTTACCGTGGATCGTCGCCGTAGCTGCATTGCTGTTGCCATGAGCGTACGAGGTGATGAAATCTTGGTGGTGCCAAAGGTTGATCCTTTTGAGAAGGCAAAACGGATGTCTGTGCGAAGGGATGGATTTATGTAACGGAGGCGAAAAATGCCGGGGAAAATCGAAAAGGGATGAAATCGGATTCCGTGTGGTTCGATTTCCTCGTCCTTGTTCGGAGATTGTTGTGAACGTCGTGTCATCGAGTGAGGAGGGGAGGCTGCAGCTGTCGAAGTCGTCGCCGGCTTCGATGACGAGCTGCCAGACGATGAACTGCTCGATGATGATGATGAGGGGCCTTGTCCACCTCCTTTCGAATCGTCGTCGTCTTTGTGCTTCTTGATTTCACTCGGCTTGCAACCAGATGAGGGCTGTAGTTGAATAGGGTGTGCACGAGTTGTTTGTGGCAACGGTGCGGCCGGTGGGTCGGAGCCAGTGGCCGCTGGTAAAGGAGCCGGGGCCGGTGGTGGCTGGGCTGACACCACTGGGGGCTGATTTTGGGTCAGCGGTGGCTGAGCTGGGGCCGATGGTGGCGAAGCTGGGGCCTGTGGTGGCGGAGCTGGGGCCGATAGTGGCGAAGCTGAAACCATCGTCGATGAAGATGAGGTCGAGCTAGATGACGAGCTCGATGAGGAGAGCTGGGTGCGGAACTGGAACTCGATGAAGAACCAGAATTGCTGTCGGATTTCGCCGGAGAGTCATCGATCTGGGTTGGGTCTGACCATGAGCTGCGTAGCAGTTCGCGTGGCAGGTGTGGCTGGACATCAAAACCTGGGTGGATGAGGTCTCTGTGGGGGTAGCCGATATGATAGTTGTCTCTGGTTTCTTCCGGGGAAAGTGTCGTACAGTTTCCTCCTGGTACGTTGGTCAACAGAATTTCATACTCAAGATCCTGGGCACTCACCTTTAACTCCGTGTAGAACATGCTGAGGACCATTCCCATGCGCTCTGTCTTGAGATTGGTCCAACGTCCGAACTGGGTATGGTCGTCTCCGGAGTGAGCGGTGAAAGAGTGGTTGGCATTCTTCGTCCACTCATGAAAGTGTCGATGTTTGTTTGTTGTCTGGTATCTGCGAATAACCGGGACTCCGTAGGGGTAGCCACGGAGACGTATATCGCGAGAATACGGGTTGATTACGTCAGTTGAGCAGAGGACAGTATCGCAGGGGTGTTGGACCACGTGGATCTCCTGGCTGAACCGACGTCCGGTTTCACTGCCAACGACCATGAAGAAGTACTGTGCAAGGTGCCACGGAACATGGTCGTAACGCCCACTGGAATGTGCATGCAAAGGAGTCTATGACGTCTCTGGTGCGGGATGCTGCATTCCAGTTGGGAGCCTTGTCTAGATACTCGCGAAGTTCGGAGTCGTTCAGTTCGGAGGTTCCCACTTTCCTGACGATGGTGTTCGCCTGTCCCATATAGTTGCCACCCATAAAGAACTGTAGCAAAAATGGTGCATCCTTTTCGTCTGTGTAGTAGGCAGTGATGCTAAAATAGTCGAAAAAGCTGCGCGGTAGGTCCACGATACATTCGTAGGATCGTTCTCGGACCATGCGTTTTTCCGACCCTGCACTGCCTTCGTCGTAGTAATGGTCCATAGGAAGGATCTTGAACCAAATCGGGTCCTTACACGGAAGGCGGTGAAAGTAGTGTTGTAGGGCGAAACAGCGTTCGCGTGTCGGAAGTCGGAAACGCGACGTATGTATGTTCTTCCTCCATCCACTTGTGGGGTGAAGGACATGTGCTGAGGAATGGGGTCCTCCATGCTGCACCATGGAAATAAAAGTCGACCTATTGTTTTGCTACCATATCCGCCTGTGCAGAGTGTTGTAAATGTTGAACTAGTCATCCATGAGCGCATATCAAGACCAACATACGCATTTTGGACGTTTCTAGTTAAAGTGGGCGTAGCCACGACCGCGATTGTTTTTGTGTCAATAGATTGTTGCTCTTGCGAACGGCCAAATATATTCATTTTTTTAAAACTATATATATATCTTATATTATAAAATAATAGAATTAAAATATGAACCATTTAGGCAATCCATGGACATACCATTTTTACGGCTCTGCTATAGTGGATGAGGATTTAGAAATAGACGGCGTATTATATGGCGACCATATTGAAGCAAACTCAATCCAAGCAAGGACGGACGACATATCAATATCGTCGCGAAATAATATCTCTTCTTTGTTGATATCGGACAGCGGATATGTGTCAATTAATAACAAATACGATTTGCAATTAGCGGACGGCACGGCGAACCAAGTATTAAAAACGGACGGGCTTGCAAATACGTCATTTGCCACATTATCTTCAAGTTATATAAGCGATTTTGAATTGGATAAATTAAGTGATGTAGTCATTACAGCGCCAATTGCTATGAATAGTTATCTAACATATAACTCAATCAACTGGGTAAATAAAACCTTTCCTATAAATGTTGATGAATTCGGCAATATTAGTATGGGCGGTAATTTGAATATAACAGGTGTAAATTTACTAAATACGAAAGATGTTGATACTTGGATATCTGAGCACGAAGACAATAATGATAAAGTGTCCGCAGACGGCTCAATTAACACACACAGCGATGTGTTAATTACAGGCACACCAGCAGATAACCAACTGCTCATTTATAGCACAGGGCAATGGAGAAATGTTGCTTCACCTTTTCTTAGATTGGATGGTCTCGCTATGATGTTTGGAGATTTGAATATGGGAGGTTTTAATGTAGCAAATGTCGGTAATGTTGATGGTATTGATGTTTCCGCTCTTGACACTTCGGTGGTTAAACTAACAGGAGACCAAACCATAACAGGAAACAAAATATTTACTACTTATTTGGGGGTAAAAGATTCAAATCCATTAAACACGGGTAAGTTATTCTTCAATTACAACAATAACATGGGTTCTATTTATTCGTCGTAGGTAGGTGGAGCAACGGGATATCCACTAAGCATTGTTGGTTCTTCCATACTTCTTGCTGCAACAACAGGGGGTGGAATAACATTGACGGGCAATGTTTTAAATTTTAGTGGCACAACAGCAATCAGCGGACTTCCAGCACCATTCTATGACGGCGATGCTTCAACGAAGGCTTACACAGATACGAAACTAGCAAAGGATGGCACGACGGCTATGACGGGCAGTTTAAATATGGGTGGATTTAACATAACAAATGTAGGCAATGTTGATGGTATTGATGTTTCTGCTCTTGATACCGCAGTCGTTAAACTAACAGGAGACCAAACAATAGCAGGAACTAAGTCATTTAGTAATGAAATCAAAGCAAATGCGGGGATAACAACAACAACATTAACAACAACCGATAATGTGGTAGTAGGAGCAGGCAAAAGTGTTTTCATAGATAGAAAAGCACTCGCCAATAATAAATTAGTCTTATGGGACGGAGGGACACTATGAACAACTGCGTTTTTTGGATTTGGTATTGCTAGTCAAACTTTGGTTTATAATGTTAATGCTTCAACTGATAGTCATATATTTTACTATGGCGGGACAAACGAATTATTCAGGATTAACAATGGAGAGGTTAAGGCTTCAAAGGTTATAACAGCAAGTGCGGGAGTATCAACAACCACATTAACGGCGAGTGGGGCGATAACAGCGAATGGCGGATTAAATATGGGGAGCCAGAGTTAACAAATGTAAATCTTGTTGATGGTGTGGATGTTTCTGTCCTTGATACTTCGGCAGTTAAAACAACAGGAAACCAAACCATAGCAGGAATTAAGACATTTAGCAGTGCCCTTGAAATAACTGGAAATTCAACGAATGCGACAACAAAAGGAACATTCGTGGTTTTTAACTCCACAGCCAATATAGGAACTATCGGTTGCCTTGATATGGGCACGGGTGTAAATTATAACTTTGAAATAAATGCGAAAAAAAATAAGTTTCATTATTGATGGAGCGATTGTCGGTTGGGTAAATGCTTCGGGGCTAGATTGTAATAGTAGCAAAATAGCCAACCTTGGAACTCCGACATTAGCGACGGACGGAGCGACAAAAGGGTATGCGGACACATTGGACGGGCAAAATGTAAAACTAACAGGAGACCAAACAATAACAGGAATTAAAACATTTAATGGAACGAGAACTGAGATAAAATATCTAACTCTAACAAACCAAGCCGATTTTAATAATAAGGATATCATTAATGGCGGAAATATCACATATAATGGGGCTCGGATATTAAACCAAAACGGAGGAGATATATTCTTTTCACAGACGACTGGTGATTGGCAGTCTTTCTTATATACTTTAAATACTGATTCAAGTGGAACCGCCGACCAAAGAGGCTACCTATTTACGAATGTAGCATTTGATGTAAAAGGGGCGGGACTTTATATTTCAAAACTTTTGGATAATAAAAGTGCTTCGTCTGACATTGTCCGTTTTAACAATGCGGGTGGTATGCGGTTTTATGGTGCTTTGGATATGAATTCAAACAACATAACAAGCGGTGGAACCATAACGGGAACTACATTAACGGCAACTGCTGGTATATCAACAACAACGGCAACCGCGAGTGGATTATTAACAGCAAATGCGGGGATTACATACACGGGAACACTGACATCAGCAACGAATACCAGTGGGGCAAAAATATCCATTCAAGGAGGAACAAATGGAGGAAGCACCAGAGGAATATATATTTGGGATATTACCGATCCAGGCTGGGGGATTTATATGGCACAATCTGGTGCTAATAAAGCATTAAGTGGAACAGGAACGGCACCAGCAGGAAATGGATTTAGTAGTTATGCCGTAAGATTTAGATCTGGTGCTGACACGACCCACGGTTTTGTGTGGGAAAATGCCAATGATGTTGCTTTAATGTCGTTGAGAGGGAGCGATGGGAATTTATGGACAAAAGGATCAATGACAGCAAACGGCGATATTTACAGAACAATCGGGACGAATGGACAAGTAATTATTAGACCAAGACCTTCTTATCCTACCGAAACACAAATACTTATGAAAGGTGATGGAAGTGCGAATTATGGTCATGTCGGTTATAGCGGTTCAAGTTTATATGCTTGGAGTTCTACAAATGCTAACGACCCTCATTCTGGTTATGTTGCTGTTGCTTTGGGTGATAATAAGTGGACGAGTTCGTCAGACAGGAGATTGAAAGCAGATATTGAGACATTAGAATGTGGCGAATGTTGCGAAAAATTAATGAAAATAAATTGTTGTTCATATTATTGGAAATCAGACGAAAAGAAAGAAAAAAAGAATATTGGCTTTATCGCCGATGAAGTTAAGAAAGTATTTCCAGAGTTTGTATCCAATACTGGGATGAAAATAGGTAAAAATGAAAATATTGAAGGAGTAGCATACCAAGATTTTATACCAATATTAATAAGTGCTTTTCAACATATGGCGGAAAAGGTAGTTAATTTAGAAAAAGAAAATAAAACTTTACTTAATATACTACAAGACCAAGCGAACCAATTAGCAGAAATACGAGCAGTCGTATTCCCTCCTAATGCCCCCTAGATTACACCCACCACCAATCATTGAAGTATCTGACGGCGAACTAACACCAGAGTTGAAAAATAAAGTTTTAGACCTTTCGTTGAAGAATGAAGAAAAAAAAGTAGAGCACGAATTAGAAGATAACTGGAATTGTTGTTGTATAAAAAACAGACCAACTGACAGCAGAATGATTAAGTATCTGTTTCAAATGGCCATAATTATAGCAATCATTACAATTTGTTTAATAAAACTCGCTAAAAATAACTTGCCTTGCGAGCAGGCTAATGTATATGTCGGAATTTTAACACTCTTGATTGGTATCGTTTTACCTTCTCCTTCTACATCAAAGAAGTGAGCATTCATATAAATGTATTTTATACCACATAGCATTATTTGAGCACATTAACGGCAGTGCCTCATCAAAACTACGACACATATTATTTCCATTATTTATAAAAACACACTTAACCCCTGTATCTATTCCTTTTTGGATACAATAAGCACAACTCTCATTCTTTTTTTCGCTCACCCGAGAGTAAAAGTCGCAGGCAGTCCGCGACATAACCGAGCACACAAAAAGCAATATTAATAACATATATTATACTATCCATAATTTACCAAAGTAAGTGATAAGCCCAATATGAGGGTTGGTTTTTGTTTAAATATGCGGGCTTTCCATCCTTTGTTTTAATTGCTTGATGTCTGGCACGATAACTTTCCCGTCTGTCTTCGTCTTGATGTTTCGTATAATCTGAATAACCAGATGCGCCAAAGTTGATGCGACGGCCGTTATAGACGACATAATACTTTTTTCCTTTCACTTTACTCTCGCCGAAGTCTGTCGCACCCAATGATAGTGCTTTCTCTCGTAGCCCCATTATATAATTAACTCCCGATTTTACCTTCTTCTTTAATTATATTATTATAAATCGCTTCTCGTTGCTTATCTGATAGCGGTAAGCGGTAAAGGATATTTTCAGGTTTTCTAAAAATATTGGGGTTTCTATTCACTAAGTTCTGAGTGATGCGGATTTGGTCAATTTCCTTTCCTAGCCTTTCCAACTCTTCAAGTTGTCGTTCGTCTTTGCTTTTTTCTTTTTTATTTTCCATGTTATAATAGTGGATAAAAAAAAATGCCACACGAAAAACCATTTTTTACGTATTATAACGAAATTAGACGCGAACATAAGTATTTATTGGAAGACGCAGATGCTGATTGGACTGAACAAGTTAATGAAGGTATCAATAGTCAAGCCCGCGAGAGGCTTAGAGCGGATAGATTGTTGGATGCTTCAACAAAAGGGGGGAATACTATGGAAGATTTAAAAGATAGAATTACCGCGTTGGACAATAAGCGAAGTATTTATGTAAATATGAATTACGATGAACTGAAAGCGCACCTCCAAGATGACGGCGTTGATATGAAAGAATTTGAAAGAAAACATGGAACTGCTCCCATGAACGAACAAATGATTGAAATGCGAAAATGAGCAATGGCTACTGATAAATATGATATAGCGCACATAGAAGACAATATCCAGCAAATGAAGCGTGATATAACACAATTGGTAAAACAAGAATATAAAGAAGAAGCCTTAAACGATTAACCGATAAGGGTTTAACGTATATGAAAGAAAAAGGCAAAGCGGACAAAACTCGCGTAATACGAAGAGAGGATAGAAAGCAAGCGGAGCAGGAATATAAGGAATGGAAAGAAAACCGAGAAGAGTGGGAGAGAAAACACCCAGATGATGCTTCAATAGAAGCAAAGATAGGCGACGAACACAAGATGCTTGTGCCACGAATAGGTAATGACCCCCGAAGTGTAGAAAGATTTGTTAATGCTATTATTAGAAGTATTCAGGAGATAATTATGAGTCCCAGACTTAACAGATTACTTAACCTTGCTACAGGTGTTGGGCGATATGGTGCGAACAGGATAATGTGGGGGCAGGTATTGAGATTAATTGCCAACAATCCACAACTACGTGTAATGAATGTTGGATTACTTGGAAGAAGAAGATCAGATGCTTTAAATACCCTTTTGCTAGCACTAGCAGGAAATGAAGCGCCAGAGAGATTGGGTTTGCCTCCTGCTAACCCTCGTTTAATTGCGACGGGACAACAAAGAATAGGTGATTATATGTTGAAGGATATGCTGACAAGATTAGGCATACAAGTATCAACGTTGTTCGCATGGAATACATTTAAAGGAAGTGTTGAAACTACGGCCAAGATTGCTTTTTGGGAATTTCTAAAGCATGTGTATAATATATGGACTGCTCAACCAAATGCTCCTATTAAATTAGAAGAAGAACGAACTCATACTACTGGAAGTAATTATAATGGTGCGGGCACACGAGTGGAAAGTCGCCTCCAATTAGAAGATAGAACTCGTGGCAAATTTCCTTACATTCTCCCAGCAGATGCTTTGGACTTAGTTGCTTTTGAACATGATTTATTGTATGCTACTGGTGATAAAAATGTCCAAAACTTCGCCGACCAACGATACTTTGAAAGAATTACCAATATGAGCGATTATCTAACGAGTAATGGATTGGCTACGGCCGAAGTTGCTAAAACTATTTCTGACAATTACAATTCAATGCTCTCGAAAGCAGATATATCTAAAATGGCATTACAAGCACAAGGGAGAGTCCGCAGTGGAGTATCATATTTGGACGCGATGAAATTCTGGGAAACTATTAAATTAACACCTCCAGATGCGAAATACAAAGCTTTTATACACAATGTAGACCAAACATTAAATTCTATGATTGGGGTTATGAATAATGTGGGCAGTTTTGATAAAGACACTAACTTTAAAGTAAATAAAATAGCCAATCCTGCTACATTCAGCAAACAATATGAAAACTTAGTAAATTCGTTTAATCAAATGGTTAAATCACAAGAAAAAGCCCGATGGTGTGAAAGGATATTCTCTTATCGCACCAGCAAATGAAACTACAATTAATAATTTTATAGAAAAATAAATACACAGAGCACAAAAGATATTCCACCAAGTATAGAAAAAGATATAAATCTTAGTGTTGAAGTCCCGATCGCATACTCAGACGATATGGTAGTAGCACCCAATTTTGATTCAATCGGACTTGGTAATAACTTGGCTATACTTGATGATAAAGGCGCCCAAACGAGGCACTTAAAGGGATTTGTTAAATCGTTGAGAGCGAAGACTGGAAAGAAAATTAAACTTTCTAATTATGACGATCCAAAAGTTGGATGGGAAGAGGCCATCAAACAAGCACTAAATCAAGGTGCTAGTATATCAGACGTAGCAGACGCAGATGATATTTTGGATAAGAGAATTTACGAAGAAGTGAGGGGTAAATTGACACCAGACCAAATGAAGCAATTAGAAGATTTAGAATTGAGGGACGCGAGCGTGCCAAGAAAACAAACACCAATACCAACACCAGCACCACAAACCATGCCACCAGCACCGCAAACCATGCCACCAGCACCGCAAACCATGCCACCACAAACTATGCCACCAGCACCGCAAACCATGCCACCGCAAACAACGCAAGCACCAGCACCACCAAATCCACAACCAGAGTATGAAGGAGGTGTTTATAAAAGTGGAACAAAACAGGGACTCCCATTCTGGGAGGAGAAAGTTAAAGATGAAAAACTTAAAGAAATGATGAAAGAATACAAAGTTTCAGATGACCCAGATCCAGCAACAACACCAAATCAAGCCATGGTTGATAGTATGAGAAGTATTGACCAATTGGTTGATAAGATTATGGGGAAATCTCCCGCCGATAAAAGAGAAGATATGTTAGCACTTATTCGGTTTCTAATGCCAAGCGACCAAAATGGAGGTATCGGCACTTCACAAACAAACCCACTTATTAAAGGCAACGAACTAAGACGCGATCGCATGCTAGACACCAAGAATGATTTTGAATCACTAGATAACACACGTTATGGCAACACAAATAATCACTTTATGTTGAATAGATACAATAGAGCAGTCATCCAGACCAGAATGAAAAACAAAAGAGAGTTTCCAAAAATGAAACGAAAACTGACTAGAAATTTCCCGCTGAAATCCCGCGACAAGTTCAAATTCGTCCAGAAAGAAAGGATTTTAAACCGCTCGTCAATCCTCCAAGTAATTATGCTTTTGGTAGTCCTTACTCTCCTTATTTCTATAATTACGCTTCACCACCTCAACCCTTTGGTGCCGAATATGATAATTATATATACAATCCAAACTATTTTCAAAACCCATAATATAAGAAAAGTTAATTTAAATTAAATCAACTTTAGATGCCTAAATCTATACGTAAAGGATTAATAGCAAACAAGTTGCCACGAAAAACACTTTTGAAGCAGAGTCTGGAGAAAACCAATATAGAAAAAGCACACGAGGAATTTACCATTGACAGGCCAGTAATAACAGAGTTAGATAGCAAAAAACCGCCAAAATTTAAGAATGACTTGGAAATACAACCAATTAAAACACAAAGAGATGGCATTGAATTGCTCCCTATTCAAAAAGAAGGAATACTGCCAGCAATGGGGACTATGGTTATATGTGCAAGCACTGGTGGAGGTAAATCAGTTATGATTTGTAATCTACTCGCCAAAAAGAACATGTTGAAAGGGTTTTATGATAGAATAGTTGTCTTTTGCTTAAGTCCGTGCCCGATTTTGGAAGACACTCTCAAGTTAAAAAAAAGACATAATCAAAGAAGATAGGCCTGAGTTAATGAGAGAAATATTAACTAAACAAAAAGAACTAATTAAAACTAAAGGGTTTAAGAAGGCACCAAAAATACTATTGTTATTGGATGACATTGCGCAGAGTAAAACTTTTCTCAAATCAGAAGTGCTTACCGAGTTGTTTTTCGCTTCAACACATGCTAAGGTGTCAGTCTGGGTAGCAACGCAGAGTTATACACAACTCCCACGAAGAATAAGAATTAATTGCCATTGGATGATTATTTTTAATGGAGTAAGGAGAAGCGAACTTGACAGACTGGCAGATGAATACGAAAGCCCTTTTCTCACCAAAAAAGAATTTTACAATATGGTTAAATATGCTACGGCAGAACCTTATTCATTTCTAGCAATTAATAATACGGCTAGTGATAGAACAACCCAGTTTAGAAAGAATTTCTCTACTATATTACGATTAAATAAGGATAGAGATATGACAAACCTGTAAAAAAAAATTAAATTAAATGGTTTTTTTCGCCATAATATATGACATGACAGAATCAACTAAATTATACAAGACTTGCTATCAACAAGCAATTGCTATTTGGTATAAACAAAATGCGCAAGGAAAATTCGTAACGATTCGTAAGGGATACTTAGCAGTGAAGAAGATAGAAGAGGATATCAAGAGTGGCAAGATTAAGTGTCAATTAAAACCAAAAGTAAGCAAGGGGAGTAAGAACAATGAACAGCAACTAGACCAAATGCCAGATGAAGCATTAAAAAGAAAAATACCAGACATAGAATCGGCAAAAACTTCATTGCCTAAACCAAATGCCAAACCTATTGAGATGTCTCCAGCACTTAAGATTGAACAATCTTTACCCAAATCTGTCAATCCCACTCCTGTTGCTGTGCCGAAACAAACTACCACGACGCCAGCAAGTAAGATAGAAGCAATGGAAGATGCTTCTAAGGAAACTCCACCACCACCTAAGGAGGTTACTGAAACTAATGACATTGATGTAAATCAAGCCATAGCGGATTTAAAGAAAATGAAAGAGGAAAGAATTACGCACCAGAATTTACAAATTATGAAAAAAATAATTAATGGTAATTGATAAAATATATTTTAAAGTTGATTTAAATTAAATTAATAAAGTTGATTTTACTAGAAAAAATCAACTTACATGTATATAATGATTAAAAACTCAAGTGCTTCAAAACGTTTGCCAATTGACTTTATTAAGAGGATAAATGAAGCAACCGACCAAAAAGTGATGGGTTTCAACTAAACCAGTTTGAATTGTGGAGTAGTCATGGTGCCCCATTAGTTAATCAACCATTAACTGAATTTGGCGATCTTGTCCCGTATGAGAAGAGCACTATTCAAAACACATTAACAGACATTTCTGATAAAAAAGAAAATGCGGATGTTGTTGATTTGGACACTGCTGTTAGCAGTTTGGCTTATTTAAAGAAAGCAGTTGAGAATGCTGAGGCAAGAGAGTTTCAATTGACTTCACCACAAGATGCGAGACTTGACAACATACAGAAATCAGTTGATTTTATTAAACAATCCGTTTCAGGTGAATAAATAATTATTTTTAATTTCTATTATTATTTTTTTAGTATAGTAGCATTGCGAATTTTACAATCCCACAACCACACAAAAAAAAATGGAAAGAAAGGAGATTGAAGTTACTGAGGAGTTGATGACCCTCAACAACCTCAGATATGAGTTGCCAGCAAGTCTGGCGCTCTCTGAACAGGGAAGTATCTTTAAGAAGAACTTCGCTGACCAGCAGACTTATACCAGTGATTCTGGAACTGAAATGATTTTTACATTACAGGCGAGCACTGATTTTGTTTATGGAAAGAATTGCTATTTGTCATTTGACATTATGGCCGAAGGATTGGTGGCCACTGATGGAAAAGATAATGTTGCTTGTGCTCTTGGTTTCCAGAACACCCCCGCTACCGCTATTTTTGAAAGATTTTTGTTGGAAAGTAAGGATGGTAGCGAACTTGAACGAATTGAAGATTTGAACAAGATGGTGCGAAATATTCTCCCGTGGCATTATCCTTTTGATTATCGCCGACAGGCACAGATGGCGGGACAACGAGAACCAGTCAGTGTTAATGCTAATGTTACCGACACTTCGGTTACTGATTTTGCACTTAATGTCCCCACTGCTGGTAGTGTTGCGACTGGCCAATATTTGAGAGTGTGTATTCCTCTTCATTACTTTTCAGGAGTGTTTAATGAGGAAACTCTCATTCCTCCTTCTTTGATTAGTGGTATGAGACTTCGTTTGACATTTGCACCAGTAAATGAAGCATTGACTATCATTGGAACCTCTGATGGTAAGGTTCCTAGTGTATTTACTACTACTAATTTGAAATACAGCGTAACAAATCCAGTTGTTATGTTGGAGACATTCTCTCTTGCTCCCGCCGTCCAGAGAAATATTTTGGAACAGATGGGAAGCAAGGATGGTCTTCCATACACTTATGAAACATATTACAACCAAAAGGCGAATCCGGGGACTTCGGATGATTTTAATCTTCAAGTAAATAAGGCCGTAGCACGTGCTCAGTGCTTGTATATCGTTACTCAAAATGTGCTCACAGAAAATGCTAATATTGACAACTTGGGAACTACTCAAATACCTTACAGACAATATCAATGCCGTATTGGTGATTGGTATGCCCCGCAACAAAAGATGGAAATTGGAGGAAGCACAGATACTCTTGCGCGGAATTGTATATTAATAATCTCCAAGCGACTATGGGCATTCGTGATGCTTACATGTCTTCATCTATTTCTCTTGAAAACTCTCGCAAGTATTATTCTACTTCAGATAAAACAAGACTTACATCTAACTCAGGATTTGCTACCATTATCCAGACACTCAATCAGTCGCCACATATTGGAGCATCTGCTATTGCGGTTAATAACTCACGAACTGCGGAAGTCACTCTTCGTTATGCTTATGATTATGATGCTAATCGCACCATCACTGCTTGGTTGAAATATGTCAAAGTTGCGTCTATCTATCCTAGCAGATGCGTCGTAAAACAATAAAAAAAATTAAAAATTAGAATAATATATAATTTATAATATAGCAATGTCATTTACGATAAGCAATCTTGAAGATGAAAAGCGAACAAAAAAATTTTCCTCCTTCGCGTCTCCTCAAGCGATAAAACAGAATCAAAATCCGCTTCTACTCACAATGGCCGTTTCGTCGTTGATTTACCAGCAACTGGTCGTAATATTGATATAATCAGTGCTTATGTCGTTAAAAGTATCTCTATTCCAAACGTTTTCCCAAACATACCGAGTTATGCCAACACTCTCACATTGATTAAAACAACTGGATCGGCTACAAAAACGGCAATCATAACAGAAAATCAATACACCATTGATACATTTATTACCGCTCTTCAAACTGCAGTTAATTCAGCAATTACCCCCGACTCCGCAGTTATAACTTTGAACTCCGTTAATAAATTGAATTTCGCTTTCACTGGTGATACGTATGCTTTTGATTACGATAATAGCACTATTAGCGACAAGATAGGACTGACTGCTGATATCTCGGCGGCGGCGAGTAGCACCATGCAGTCTATTGTGAATCTAATCGGTGAAACGGCCGTTTATGTCCATAGTCGTGCTTTAAATCAGTCTGGTTTAGTTGAAGCAAATGGTAATTTCTCTGTCGTTGGTAAATGTAATTTAGATAAGCCCTATGGAGTCCAGTGCTACTTTGAATCGTCAAACGATGTTGCCGATTATGTACCATTTAATACAACAAAAAGTTTAAGGTCTATTGATATTGTAATTAGAAATGCGAGTGGCAATGTGCTTGAATGTCCTGTCAATTTTGAAGTTTCAATTCTCTTAAAGGCGTATCATGCGTAATAAAACAAAAAATACTATAAATATAATGACATCATTCATAGAAAATTTAGACGTATTATTTATGTTAATCAAAACTATTAACTCACGGCGACGAGAACAGCATAAAGAGCAAATCCCCTGCGGTGCCAATATTGATCAGTTTTACATATATTTGAAGAGAAATCACGCGCCTATAACAGAAAAGTTAATCAAAAACAAGGATTTTGAATACATAAAAAAAATGTCCATAGAGATAGAAAAGAAAGTTGACGCGCAAATACAATATTCTATGATATAATATTTTGCCATAAATAAAACCTTTTTTTGTTTAAATTTGGTCTTCAATCCAGTTTAATGAAGCATAAACATTCGCAGTTCCACCGCTTGTATTTTGTGCGGATATAGTAAATGTCTTACCTGACCCTATCTTGATATTATATTGAGACAAATCAATATATATGGATGAGCCAGCAGACAATACATAAGTAAATATCACGCTTCCACCCGTTCTTGTTGTCCCCGCCGTATCTACCTCGGCCAATGATGTGGCGGTATCGTAATTAGAGTAAGAAGGTGTTCCTCCCAATGTGGTGTTAAGAATAATTCTCGCGATACATGTTTTAGTGTCCGAGTTGCTAATACATAAATTCTCAAAGTAGATTATGTTGTAATTCGTTTTGCTGTTGAATGTGGCGCGGTTTCTAATGGTAAATATGGCATTCTCAGTTGCTCCTATAGTTTTGACATTGTCATACGAATTGGTTATAGCAATAGTCCTATCAATGTTTCCCTCAACTGCCAAAAACATACTCGCCGTTTTCATTACAACGGATTGAAGGGTTGATGAATACGCTTTCGCATAAATAGCAAACGCCGCCTGATCCAATGATGGAGTAGTAGCAGTGCTCGCGTATTTAATCGCATGAATTACTTCCATTCGTCCAGTGCGCGGGTTTTCAATTTTGAATGTAATTTGACCGCTACCCAGATATTGGACGACTATTTCAAACACATTCAATTTAGTAAAATCAATCGTGGGGAAGTTTCCCGTATTATCACATTTATCAACATTCCACGCATATTGACTAACCACATTTTCTACACTTCCCGCCGTTCTCACAACCGACATTCCCGAGTTTGATTGTCTAAAACATAAATTGTCTGCTGGTGTGCCTATGCCAATATCGCAATTAAAAGTAGTCGCGGTGGTAGACGACGGAAACAATGCGGAGAATCTAGCAACTAAACCCATACCACTTCTATATTTGGCTCGCTCAATAGTCGTAATCTGCGCGGTTGAATTACCTGAAGCGGATGTAGTCAAAACCGCCATTGAATTAGCAGATGATACCACCCCGCCGTTGGTTTCTGTTTTGTCAAAGAATCGCGTATTAATACCATAAGTAAATACATTTTGTAATACTGGCGATAAAGTTGCCGTTCGCAATTCGCCAAAGGCCGTTGTTGGTAGTGCGTCTCTTATAGCATCCGTTGATAATGAAGAAGAAGATGACGATGTAGTTGATGACGATGTCGTATTTGTGCTTTGACCAAACAAATTCATTTTTTGTTATATAATATGTAATATAAAACATGTCAATAATAGTGCGCGAATTGCCAAGCGATATAGTTGGACACATAAGGACATTTGTTTATTCAGAGATGCCCCAGCAGGATTATAAAAAGGAATTTTGTACTATATGCGGTTTGTCTCGCACATTTCAGTCGCACCCTCCTATTATAGCAGTTGATATTGATAATGTAGATGGTTCAGTTTTTCACGATCTGTTCCATTAATTGCTCTAGAAGAGAGTCTAATATTAGGGCGAGATATCACGAACCGCCTTTAGTCGTTGTTAAGTATTAGCCTTCTTTTTATTTCTCGTGCTTCTTCTTAATGGTGCTTTTGTTTCCTCTTCTTTTTTCGCTTCGTTCTTTGTCGCTTCGCCCCTCTTCTCTTTAATAAACGTATTGACAATAACGGCTCCAATCCCGCTTATCTTTCTTACTTTAGTATTTGTAATATTCGGGTTATCATTATAAATCTGCTCAAGCAATTTATACTTATCCTCTCTACTAGCGCTTTTACCTAATGGTTGATATTTACATTCTTCGTCTCCGTTTTCGCTTTTAATTTCATTTGTATTATTTAAATTCAAATATAAATCTATTTTGCGTCTCAACTCCTCTAGCTCTGTTTTAATTCCTTCTGCCTTAATTTCTTCAGGGTCGGCCACATTAACCCAACTATAACTAAAACTGGTGAGCATATCGCCGTGCCCCAATACATTGCTTACCCACGTGTTAAAATTCTCTAATTTCGGATTGGCGAAATTGCTATACGACAAACTAGCATATAGTTTTCGCAACATACTGCTTTTCTGCGTGTATTCTGATAGCCAAGGGAAGATTTTGATAATCCTTTTGTTTAGTTCATTATTCTTTTGTTTATCAAGCACCCCTTCGCTGTTAATAATAACTGCTTTTTTCTTTTTGAAATGGTTTCGTATTGAATTTACTTGTTCTATTACAAACTGGGGAGTAAAAAGGACAACAGGCCTCTCAGTCCAATTCTTTTTTTGTCCTTCTCTCTTTTTCGCTAGGTTATTCACTCGCAACCAACTCGGTTTATCTGGTATTAATTCATATGTGTTTTTGTCAAATATTTCCACAGGCCTTGCTCCAATTGCTATCATCAAGGCAAGTAGTTTCAGATAAGGGTCATTACTTAATATCATATCATTCATTTTAGCCATTACATCACGGACATCAATTTGTATTTTTTGTTCATTTTTGGCTTTGACATCTTTCTTATATCCCTCAACGATATCAATTCGCTCGTCTTCATTAAGATTAAAATACTTATCAAGTTTGCTCATTTCATATACTTTTTCGCTTTGGTAAGGCTCTATCGCTTTCTTTCTCACCTCAGAAAGTCTTTGTCGCCTACTATTCAAATTTGGATACACGATAGCATATTTAGGATATATTACCTTTAGTGCCTCAAGCACCTCTTCATCACTCGTTGGTGTGCTAAATAAAGATATAATAGCATTATGGAAGGCTATACTTGGTTTTAATTCACTATCGTAGAAGTTGGACACCACTTCATAAATTTTACTTTCGGTAGTAGCAACTCTTAACTGCCTAACAAACTTCTTGTCGTCTTCGCTCCACATCGTAGTATATAATAGACAAGTCTATTTTTTTTATATGAATTAAAATTAACTCCCCGTCAATTCCGCTTCGCCGACGCTTCCTTTATTACTTGCCCCGCGGTTATGTCTGGTGGCACAAATCACCTTCAACTGCTTCTTTTTGCCCCGTCCTTAAAGTCCTTTTTTTTATTTTAAAGTCCCCGAAAACCGCAAGGACACCCTAGAAGCGGTATTTTATTGTAATTCTAACTCTGCCCATATTACCACACGCCCCATCCTTACTCCTTTATTATTATTATTAACATTATTATTATAAAAATAGGGTATATAAAGAAGGATTTGACCCCATTTGACTGAGTTTAACCCCCCGTCCTTGTTTACATCCCCTGTTTTCAGGAAAAGTTGGCCGACCCGACCCGACCCCTTATAGTCCCCACACCATTTGGCCGAGGAGGGTAATGTTACATTTGAGAACAGGGGAGTACATCCCCCGATAGTTTAAATGAAGACGTTTTAACGAAATAAGCCCCCTACACCTATTGTTTAAGTCCTTGTGAGTTGGCGGATCCTTGTTTCCATAAGTACCCTTGATTTACAAAAACAGCAAAATACGCTCTCCTATTAATCGCGGGTAATAAACCGATGAAAAACTTGGCCTCCAAAACATTGAAAAAATTGAAATTTTTTGACATTTTCAAACTTTTTTTAAATTTTTAGAGAAAAAATGAATCAATAAAATGAGCATATTAAAAAAAAAAGAAAAAAAATAAGGACTTATTGAAAAAAATAAGGACACCTAGCAAGCCTTATTTCACTATAAGTCGTCTTACTTCACCGCACTCCTTATATTGGCGTTTTTGCCCCCCACCCCGCAGTCCTTACAATAGTATTTATTTCTATTATGTTCGCACATGTACCTCGAACCGCAGTAATTGCAAGAGTATTTTTGTTTCTTATGTTCGCACAGCTCACTCTCACCGCATTCCGTGCATCTGCTTTTTCGTTTCTTATGTTCGCATATTTCACTCCCACCGCATTCCGTGCATTTGCTTTGTCGTTTATTGTGTTCGCATTTACGTTTATCATTCGCCACTCTATACCTTCTTCTACAATCATCACAAGACTTCAACCTCCGCCCCTTCTCATTCAAAAATTGCCGTGGCAATCTCCAGCATTTACACTTACCGCACTTCTCATGTTTAACCTCTTCTGTTATCATTTCCATTATATATAGTTTCTTGTATGTCTTTAATGTATAAATCAATAAGATAATATCGTTATGGCTGAGCCGGTGCCACCAATTTTTGGGCGACGGGAGCACTTTTGCCGATTGTCCAAGGAGAAAAAGCAAAAAGCAAACTTTTGTGTGTAGCCCCCAACCCCCCCGCCACTCACTTCGTGAGTGACCGCCGCCCCCTTCCCCCATTTTGTGGTGTGATCATTTATGTATTCGCGACTTGTCCCACCGCAAAGTATTAAACAAGCCTTAAAAATATGAAAAACCAACATTTGATATATAGAAAACATACATAGAAAACAAAAAAACATACCCTTGTTTTACAAAAAAACGACACATGAAGCACACTAAGAGAGATTTTGACAAAATAACGACAAAAACCA
The DNA here is from genome assembly GCA_019918135.1 of Paulinella micropora. Lineage (NCBI taxonomy): Eukaryota > Cercozoa > Imbricatea > Euglyphida > Paulinellidae > Paulinella > Paulinella micropora. The sequence goes on along the minus strand of WBZZ01005792.1, from coordinate 104,569 downwards.
TATATACGCAGTATATATACAATTTTATGAAATAAAATGGTGTTTTTGTCGTTATTTTGTCAAAATCTCTCTTAGTGTGCTTCATGTGTCGTTTTTTTTGTAAAACAAGGGTATGTTTTTTTGTTTTCTATGTATGTTTTCTATATATCAAATGTTGGTTTTTCATATTTTTAAGGCTTGTTTAATACTTTGCGGTGGGACAAGTCGCGAATACATAAATGATCATATATATATATATATATATATATATATATATATATATATATGATCGCATAAGTAACCATAATATATAAAAATAAGACATATGATAATGTATCCATCTGTACTGATTTATCAAAAGGTATGATCAACTTGAACTATATGTTACTTATCTATCCGGTAGTATGAAATTGTAAATTTGACAGCGCTTCCCGTAGAGGGGTATAAAAAGAACATAAAATAATATAATATATATATGAACAAAGACACGATATCTGTAATTATCGGCCTGTCTGGTACATCCGGCTGGTCTGACGTACGTCCGTGTTGTTCCACACTCCCGTGTGGCACGTTCACCGACCAGCCGGACTCCATGTCGGCTTCTTATAGATTTTTATGTATATAAGTGTATAGAGATAGAAGTTGAAGCGAAGCGGATAGAAGTTGGAACGGAACGAGCAAAAGGGACGAGATCTTCGTAGTATTTCAGGCTGGGAAACCGGGCGAAGTCATCACGGTTTGACAACCTGAAATACTAATGTCTCAAAAGGGATGAGATCTTCAGTAGTATTTCAGGTTGGGAAACCGGGTGAAGTCGTCACGGTTTGACAACCTCAAATGCTAATGTCTGAAATGAACAATGAAATCCGGCGCCGGTCACTCGCCACCGGGCCCCGTCGGCACTCGTCTATTCGCTCACCTGTACAACTTATGTGTAATATGTGAGAAAATTATTGTATTACATACCCCGGGAATATGAACGAAGTTTAAGAAGATAAACCTTACTAATACGGGAATTGATCGGGTTTTATCCTGAATTTAGCGCAATTTTGCCTACTAAGCACAACGGAGATTTTTCCAGCCAGGTAATTGAATTTGTCCACCGTAAAATGTATTTTGGTGAATACATCTGCGATATTTTCCTCCGTAGGGACCCGGAATAGTTTGACCTTTCCTTCTCTCACGAGTTGCGCTAGGAGGTGGTATCGGACCTCTATGTGCTTGGTCCTAGCTTCCCCTAGTCCTCTTTCCGACAATAATATCGTTCCTTCGTTATCCTCGAAGAGAGGAGAAGGTCCTTCAAGATTTATCCCGATATCCCGTAAAGTTTGTTGTAATGCAAGAAGTTCTCTAACCGCCTCATTTGCAGAAACGGTCTCGGACTCTAATGTAGATTGGGCTATCACGGATTGTAGTTTAGAAAACCACGAAATTGGTGTTCCGTTGAATAAGTAAACGTATCCGGATCTTGATTTACGTGAGTTTTTATCCCCCGCAGAATCCGAGTCTACAAATCCGACTATCGGTTGCTCCGCAATAATTCTGTCTACATTGGCGAGAACTGGCACGCTGAACATATCTTTTCCGGGCATTGCGGGTTTTCCAATGATATCATCGATTGCGTTGGCAGCTGCGCAAGATTCCAGGCTAGGTTTCCAAGATTCCGGAGTTTTAGGAACCGAGAAATTAGTTTCTAGCAACTTCCGTAAATTTTGATCTCCTCTTCTGAAAAATAGCGCTCGCGGGGTCAAAAGCCACAAGAACATTCTGTGCACCATAGCATAAGACATCCCCGGGTTAGGGACTTGGGACTTAGCTGCTATACTTAAAGGGCATATGAGAAGTGGCCGGGTGTGGACAGCCAAACAGATAAGCATCCCTATCAGGCATCTAAGATCATAGCATAATAGGCGATGGTCCTTCTTTAGGGGAGCGGGGTTATCAGAAGTGAATGGTGTTTTGGCCGGTATCTCCTTCATATAACCCAACTTCTCCAAGATCAACAACTCGTATTTACGCTGATGCAGAGTAATTCCCCTTTCGGTCTGGATGATCTGAATGTTTTTGAATTCGGTGGCTTTGCCTAGGTCCTTGCACCGGAAGCCTCTCTTTTCGAACAACTTCACCATCTTGATGTGCCTCTCTTGTTACGCAGCATGACAGCCATCGTCAACGTGAAAGGACACCAGTTGGGTAGTTTGGGGGCTACTCCCATGCTTTACGAAAGAGGCCCTGTCTAGCGTGAGGGGCTTGAATTTGTGTTCAGTAATGAGCTCCCCGGACAGTACGTCGTACCAAAGACGGCCTGCCTCCGGATGACCGTATAGGGCCTTCTTCAGAAGCCAGACATAGTCCGCAGTCTGAAATTCGGCCGGCGGTTTGACATATATGTCATATGGGAGATTCGCGTGCAAATAAGCGGTCGTGAAATCAATCAGCCATAAGTCTATTCCGAAAAAGGCTGCATAGGCTACCATGAGCAAAATGGTCCTGTGCTGGGCTGTGGGAGAGTAAGTCTTTCTGGGATTGTACTGAGCGTAAGCTTTCAGGAGGTCCCCTCGTAGGGTTATCCGGGCTTTGTGGAATTCATCCGCAGTACCTTGTTGTTTTACCGTATCTATCCATTTTATAGGAATGATTGGTGTGCCCGACATTTTCGCTTCGCTCACTTTTCGCCAAACAAAGGCTTTCAGTTCTTTGAGCTGTTCGAATTCCTTCTGTCTAGCTTGCTTACGGTCTTTTGGTTTTTGTACTACTGGGAATTCCGGGAATTTCTCACTCGAGACAATAGTCCGCCCGGTTTTCCTCCCGGGCACATACCGCGACATGAGCCCTCGCCCTCTTTCCCGTGATAATGTTTTCACTCGAAATTTCCGCCTGTTCGTGTGATCTCCATCCCGGTTTATGTGCTGCTCTCTGCACCTCTACCCTCTCCCTCTCCCCCTCGACAAACGCAAATTCTGAGGTGACCTCAATGCCGGGATCGTTAGTATTGCCGAATCAGAGTTTTGGTTGGTCGACAAGGGTGGTGGTGCAATTGTGGCTTTTTGCTCACGCGATTCGGGTATAGATTCTGACTGTTGCGGGGCTTTGGCATATTTGACGATTTCTGTGTCTAATATCTTATCCGTGACGCCGTCGTCAAACAAGACACTATGCGCGGGAAAGCGTTTAGATTTACGGGTAACGGGAGCAGACGGGGCTGTTGCTGTCCCCCGTCGTATCGCCGTCTCCCATTTATCCCCGTAAATTAATCTAGCCCACTGCTCCCCAAAAGCCCTTGCCGGGATTTCCACATACGTTCCGGACAACATCTGTCTTTCTTTGGGCTTACGCCCCCTTCTTGCTTTCTTTATCCCCCCCTGCTCGTCACTCGGCTGAGCAACTTTGGGACTCGGAGGCTCTAAGGGGGGCGGGCTCGTGCTCACGAACACCGGTCCCTCTTCTGCCTCGCTATCCTCGTCAGTTTGCGGAGTGTGGGATGACTCCTCAGGGGGCAATTCCACAGTGAGGGTCGGAGCGGGAGGGGGATTTCCTACCGGGGGACTTCCTCCCCCTGCCGGAATCTCTCCTCCCGGGTCCTCCCCTGAAACGATTCCTTGATCTTCTGGGGTCATTTGTTGCGATAGGGGAGGGGGCTGTTGCCAATTAACAGAGAATATCTCACCCTCAACATCATCTCTCTCTCGAGATTTAGATGCCCCCCTCTTCCCCAGTCTCCAAATGTCAAAGATAGCATCACGGACATTACGGAATATTTTCCTCGCAACCGGATCGTATACGCGATAATACCCGTTGTTTCTTTCATACCCGAGAAATAAAAACTTTCCTCCCCCTCTCACCTTTCCCCCTCTTTGCATCTACTTTCATGTACGCCAAACATCCAATGGGGTGACGCAAAAGGGGTTTTCTCTTATGAACAATTTCATAAGGAGATTTCCCCTTAAAAGGGCCGTGGGCAAGAGGTAAGAGGTTGCCAAAATAAGTGGAAGCTTTGTCCGTCTCAGTCCACATGGACTCAGGAAGATCGGCGTCGCTGAGAACTGCCCTTGCGGGTCCGCCGCACGTTTGGTGGGCTCGTTCTATTTTAGCAACCGCCTGTTTCTCCCCCGTCGGAGCCTCAGGGAGGACTGGTTGATTTACATCAATCCAAGTCTGAAACTCCTTGTACTTACCATATTCCTGGTCACAAGTCAAGAATTTCACTTTTCTTCTTGTATGCCGTTCGAAGAAGGCAACGGCTTTAAGGAAGCACGCGAAAAACTCATTCTTATATCTCAGATAATAGTCTAACTCAAACCCAGATGCAAGACATTTGACGGTGAACTTGTACTTTTTCCCGTCCCACGATAAGGTATTCCACCAACCCTGAGTATCCATTGTTATGTGGACCCCAGGGTGGCGTTCTACCGCATGGTGGTTGTCTTTGAAATGGGGCACTCTCTTTATCTTATTTTTTAAGCACCACTCGCATCTCATTACTCGTTCCCTCCACTCTCTCCCCACTATCTTTACTCCCATATAGTGAGCCATTCGCTTCATGGTTTTTACCCCTCTGTGCTTACACATACGATGAAACACAGTGGCATGTATGTTTTCATGATAGTGAGGACGAACAACAGGACATACAGCTTTACTACCTAGCGCTTTATCTCTCTTACTCTCAGCCCCCTCATCTTTCTCATGATCTATCTCAGTAGAGTAGGGTACGAATGTGTTAGGTACGTCACATCGCCAACCACAAATACACGGTGACAATAAACAGTATACGTCATGGTATGTAGGTGGGTTAGTTTTCTGAGAAAGATGAGAGGTGGATTGTCAAGCTTGTCCCCCCGGGTCCGACGTGACACTGTCATCATCGTCGGGCTCGGGGGTCTCACTTGTGATGGAGGGCATAGTAGTAGAGGGACCTGTGGGCTCATACCACTCGTTATGATTGAGAGGCGGGGTGCCCGGGGCATCAAACACCGTCAAGTGGTTTGGGAGTGCTCTCCCTCTAGCCACGATTTGGTCTTCCGTAATATGAATAGGCTTCCTGAGCACTATCACTTGATTGTTTTGGTGTATGACGGCAAAACCCTGACGAACCCATGCCGAAGTAGCCACTAACCCGTACTTTAGGTGCGGGTTGTAGGTAGTGTGGGCATCAAGGACATTGACTTCTTCCCCATGAGCTCCCGACAGATTCATTAAAACTTTCCCTTTGTACTCGGTTCTAATGCTTCCTTTTGCTATGCGGAATTTCTGTGGAGCTCTCTTAAGACTAACAAACGTAGACCTATCTGGGGACTGTGTTTCGCTTGCACCACTATCGTCTACCCACACTACATTGCTGCTGTCAGTTCTGTGGTCAGAGTTATTGTCCATCAACATGATAGAGCATTCAGACTGAACGTGTGGTTTGTCTTGTTCGGGGGATGAAGTGGTGGTGTCTGTGTCTGATGGGCTTTGGGGTTCATCTTCTTCTGGAGGTGTCACTCCACCCAACACATCCTCGAGATCCTCTACTTCCTTTACCATGTAAGGGAAAGAAGAAACGATGCCTCGTGCAAACGGGTTGTTGTGTTTGGTAGCAAGGGTAAGGACGCAATCGTGCATAGCGTAATATAATTCTGTATAGAATTCATCATATTCCCCCTCCTGGCTCGTAATCAACCCGTCTGTCACTGTTCTACTCTTAAGCCCCTGATTGAGAGCAGTAACCAAGCATTGTATTTCTTCGATGGGGGGTAGTCCTCCACCTTTTGATACCCGCTTTCCGTCCCTTACCCAAACGTTACTATCCTCAGCTCTACCTGGCTCTCCTTCTTCCATGACCTCTGGGGGTCCAAATAAAGGTGATGAGGATATATCAGATAGTGCAGTGGCAGGTTGAGAAGACGAAGTGTGGGTCAAAGTTGGTACAGACAAAGTAGGTACAGACGGTCTACCCTCTACTGCTCCCCCTGCTCCTACTCCTACTCCCTCTACTCCTACTTCTCCTACTTTCACTCCTACTCCCCCTGCTCCTACTTCCCCTACTTCTTCCCCTACCCTCAACACCTCCTCTACTTCTTGCGCCAGGTGGCTTAGATGTGTGAGATAAAAGTGGCATGGGGGTGTTGTTTGAGGGTGGGGGGTTGTCTTCCTCGACACACACACCACTATTATCTTCTCTCAGTAGTCTCCCCATCATCATAATTGCCATGTGGTGAGTCCCCAACTCACCATCTACTTCTGATTCTTCTTCAGAGTCAGAAGGGGATTGGTTAGTTGGGGGTTCCTCTTCTTCTTCACTTTCGGAGTGAGAGGGTGAGTTAGAGGAGTCAGATGATTCAGCGTTTAAGCTTATCATTTTCTTCTTTTTAATGAAGTCTGCTGCTTTCAGCTTTCGTCCCTCTCCTCTGCTGCCTTCCTTCTTCTTCTTCTTTGCTCCTTCTTCTTCTTTTTCTTGTGTCTGTCTGTCTTCTCATTCTGACTGTCCTCTCTCTTCTCCTTCCCACGCAACTTCTCAGAGACCCTAGTTCTCCTTCTTATGGGGCATTTCAAGGGACCATGTCCGTCCTTGGGACAGTCCTTGAGTTGACAGCTGACTATACAGAAAGCAATCTTATGATCAGGGGACAGACAGTTCCAACAAATACTGTCCTCCCCCTCATCATAAGCTTGTGATGACTTGCTCTTCTTCTTGCCCTGAGCTATTCCTGCTACTGTGTTGATAGTGATAGGGTCGCTCTTAGAGCTACCAGATCCATAGAGTTTACTCATTCTAGTTTCTGATACGTTGCTCTGAGCTAACTGCTCTACTACCTTGATGAATTCAGGCAGCTTAGGTCTTTGAGTAGGTAAGAGAGGACACCAAGTGTTGCGATAGTAGGCTTGGTAGATAGGTAGGTGTTTAATTTCTTCATGATCATGCCTGTCTTCATCATCTCTGGTATCACTCCCATCGTCTTTTCTTGTGTTTTGATAGTCGTGAGATAGTCAGCTAGCCAGCTACTCACCTCACTAACCTTCTTAGGGTACGAATGGTATAGTTTTTCCTGGTCCTCTTCAAACCTTATGAGGTCAAGACCTCCATAATGTTTTTTGAGGGCGAGGAAACACTTTACACCGTCTGTATCCCCCTGCCTCATTATAGTCATCACCTTCCTATCGCGAGCACATGATTGAAGTAGAAAGGCATAGAGCAATCTGTTTAGCTTAGCTTGTTTCTCTTTCGTGTAATATCTGGCTCCCAATTGTAATGCAAATAGCGGTGACGGCTTACTCCCCCTCGTCAACACTGGTATTTTAGATTTTTGGTCCGTAGGTATAGCAGTGGCGGGGACAGAGGCAGTGTTTGCACTTGCAGTTTCTTTACCTCTTCTTTCTTTCCCTTGTCTTTCTCCTCTACCTTTACTACTACTGTCTCTTCTTCGTCCTCTTCTTCTTCCTCTTCCTTCGCAGGTGATTTGAAGGGTGCATCTGAAGGGGAATCAGGTCGTACAGGTAGTTGTATAGGTTTGGCTAAGGGATGAGTCTCAAAGCCCGGAATTATGGAAAGGATTTCTGGGTGTGTGACACCTATAACTGATGTAAAGGTGTACTCAAACAGCTCCCATTCTTTTCCATGATTGAACTTTGGAGGATCTAGACTCATTTTTACTAAGTCAGAACCTTGATACGCCATATTGTTCGGGCGTACCAAGGGCGGAAGGTAGGAGGGAGGCTCGACTATCAATGTTGCTTTCTCTGTGAGTAGAGAAGCGAGAAAGAGTTAGGAAATGATTAGTTATACTAGCGACTAAGTGGCAGCCTTCCGCACAATCCACTAAGTGTGACTGGTGGTAGCCTTCCGCACACTGTGACACACCAGACTGGTGGTAGCCTTCCGCACACACACCAGATTTAAATATTTGGTGACAGCCTTCCGCACGTACACCTGTTTGTATTTTCGGTAGCAGCCTTCCGCACGCACCGATAGTACGTAATAAGTGAATAAAGTCCGAGTCTACTAGACCTAACGTTCACGCTACAAGGCTCTATAACTTGTGAGACTAACTTAATAATCTGCCGTATACTTGCTGTGTCCTACAGTAGATACTTTTAAATTATTGAGAAAAGTGCGCCAAGGGACGGCCCCATTATATACTAGGCCGGACATACGTAATGGCTCTAACGACACACATTACATATGCCGGCACATACTGACTATCATGTTAATTATATTAAATTTAATAGATCTAACGGCGGAGGGGGGATCCACCTGGCTTCAACTTGCCGGGCGCGGGTGGCCGCGCCACCCCCAACCAGTTTTTTCCTGCGGCAGAGAGCGTCGGACACTGAAGAATTTTGCTTCTACGCAAAGAACTGTTCTCCTTCTTTCTTTTCACTTGTTTCGTACATCTCTACCACATTTATATATATACAATATTTTTTTTGTACTTTTTCAAGTGATATTAAATACCACTTACGGGAAGCGTTCGAAAATTTTTCTTTTACGATGTTAGACTAGACTGAGTATAGTGATATAGTTATGACAAATAACTAAGCGGGAGCGTTATTCACTTTTCATTTGAGAGTCCGACGTTACCCGCTTAACGACACGGAGTTACCGTTACTAGGCTAGGGTAGTTTGCCACGGATGTCATAAGGACGGACAGTACTAATTCCACTGATGGCAAGTTAATTATTTAGTGATACAGTGGACACTACTTTGCCATTCTAGTGGCAGTATTAACTTAATCAGTCTTAGTAGAAATTTCTAGATAAGTAGCGACACAATCATTATATTTTACCTCTTTCTTATTTGAATGTTCCGTTACACTCTTATCTTAGTTTTGTGACGTGTCGTACCGTAGTTGTCCGAATTCTCTTTATTAAACTGCCTTCCCTTACTTTGGTAGCCGCTGTGTGAGACAGGACCGGTGGACTCTGAAAGGAGTCGGTAAAGCCTCCTCTCTAAACGAGCATGCTGAGCTGCTCAAACTGACTTATCGATTGAGAAAAATAAGGCACTGTTGAAAGTTTGGCTGCGGTTGAAGACGGTTGCCACGTCTGAATGTCCCGCCGCAGTACGGTCTTTTTTGATCCAAACAGTGCTTGCGTACTAGAACTTGAAGTATAATATTAAAAGCTACTACGAAAAGCATTTCCAAGCGTTGAATTATTACTAGGTATTTTAGTAATAATACAGTAAACTTAGCAGTGTACTGTACTATCTAACTTCAAGCTGCTCACTACAGTATTTATGTGAATGTTAATTTTATTAATTTTGAATTTTATGATTGAACACTTCGTAGTTATAACTAGTAATTATTATTACTGGTACAGCAATTATCAGTACAGTAAGACTAGTACAGTAATTATCAGTACAGTAAGAGTAGTACAGTAATTATCAATACAGTGATATGAATGATTAATATCTCAAGTTAAACTTAGTTACTATTTAATTACTAAACTAATAGATGATAAGCTTAATGAAGAGTGTGAATGGACCTAATCGCGTCAGTTTTTGTCCTTCAGCCAGTTATCTAGATCGTCGCTATGCTGAGAAGACTGAGAGTTTCTTCTGTTCACTTTTCCAAAATCATTATTGTCATCGGAGGGAGGCTCGGCAGGCTCTG
>WBZZ01005792.1:80000-90000 GCA_019918135.1 Paulinella micropora | reverse complement strand
TGTTGGCAGATGTGGCTTTTGGCTTCTCTTCCTCCTCACTACTGTCATCCTCCGCCTTGGAAGGTTTGGCTGTGGATTTGGCAGATGTGGATGCAGTCTCCGCCTTGTTGGCAGACGAGGCTCTTGGCTTCTCTTCTTCCTCACTACTGTCATCCTCTTCCGTTTTGGACGGTTTGGCTGTGGACTTGCCAGATGTGGATGCAGCCTCGGCCTTCGAGGGATTGGCTGTGGATTTGGCAGATGTTGATGCAGTCTCCGCCTTGTGGGCGGACGAGGCTTTTGGCTTCTCTTCTTCCTCACTGCTGTCATCCTCTTCTGTTTTGGACGGTTTGGCTGTGGACTTGCCAGATGTGGATGCAGCCTCGGCCTTCGAGGGATTGGCTGTGGATTTGGCAGATGTTGATGCAGTCTCCGCCTTGTTGGCAGACGAGGCTTTTGGCTTCTCTTCTTCCTCACTACTGTCATCCTCTTCCGTTTTGGACGGTTTGGCTGTGGACTTGCCAGATGTGGATGCAGCCTCGGCCTTCGAGGAGGGATTGGCTGTGGCTTTGGCAGATGTTGCTTTTGGCTTCTCTTCCTCCTCCTCACTGCCATCCTCCTCCGCCTTCGATGATGGTTTGGCTGTGGATTTGGTAGATGCTGATACAGCCTCCGCCTTCGAGGAGTTGGATTTGGAAGAGGTGACTTTTGGCTTCTCTTCCTCCTCCTCACTGCCATCCTCCTCCGCCTTGGAGGAGGGTTTGGCTGTGGACTTGGCGGACGTGACTGCAGGCTTAGATGTGGCTTTGGAAGATGCCGCTTTCGGTGCCTCCTCTTCCTCACTACTGTCATCCTCCTCCGCCACTGCCTTGTTCGTGGGCTGGTGTGTGGATTTGGAAGGTGAGGCTTGTGGCTTCTGATCTTCATAGTTCTCCGCCCCGTCCGCCTTCCCGGGCTTTGCTGTGGTCTTGCGTGTAGCGTTTTTGGCTGAAGTCTTGGGGTCTTCCTCTTGGCCCCTGCTTGAGTCATCTTCCTCCGCCGCTGGCTTGGCTGCGGGCTTGCGTATTGTAGACGAGGCTTTCCCAGCTTGTGTGGAAGAAGAGGTTTTCTTCTGCGCTGCTTCTTCTTCGCTTGAGTCGTCCTCAACTGCCTTAGGTGTGGACTTGTGTGCGGGTGCCAGAGATACGCCTTTCGGTTTCTGCTCCTCACTTGCCTCGTCTCCTTTAGGCTTGGGAGTTGACGTTTGTGGCTTCTCTTTCTGCTTGGATGTAGTCTTGGGTGTGGATGTTTTGGCTGAAGTCTGAGGCTGCTCCTCGCCGCTCAAGTCATCCCCCTTTACTGCTGGTTTGGATGTGGGACCGCGTGTGGATGTGAGAGATGACGTTTTCCCTGTCTCCTCTTTCTCATTGCTGGAGGATTTGGCAGATGAAGTCGTCTGCGCTTCGGGTCTGTTGCTGTCGTCTTCCTCTTTGTCTGGCTTTTCTGTGGGCTTGTGTGATGAATTCACGACTTTCTTCTTGCCTGGTGCTTCACTTGAGTCTTCCTCCTGCTGACCCGGCTTGGAGGTGGGCGGGCGGATGGATGAGGATGTTTTCCCCTGCGCTTCTTCAGCCCCGGGCGAGGCTGCTGCCTTGTCTGTTGCCCCGGCAGAGTCCTCTTTCTTAACCACCGCGACGGGGCTGGATGTGGACGTGGCTGCTACTCCAGGAGAATCTTTCTCGGCAGACTTCACATCGACTGCCTGAGGGAAGAGAAGAAAGAAAGAAAGAAAGAAAGAAAGAAAGAAAGAAAGAAAGAAAGGAGAGAATGAGAGAGAGAGATAGAGAGAGAGAGAGAGAGAGAGGGAGAGAGGGAGAGAGAAAGAAAGAAAGAAAGAGAGAGAGATAGATAGATAGATAGATAGATAGATAGATAGATAGATAGATAGATGAGATATCGACTAATGTCAGAAAAAAGGAGCTTCTGATTTCGTCAACCAAGGAAGTCTGTGGGTAAAGTACTAACCTGATGCCCAGCTAAGCCGTGATGTTTGCACGGAAGGGACTGATACAGGCGATACCAAATCTCCCTAGTACCAGGCGGGGCCAGGGCTCGTTCCATAAGCGCCCCTTGCAGAACGAGCTCCCACCTCCATTACAGAGGACCCAGTAAGCAGATGGAGTTTCGAGACTGTCGACAGTCTAGTATAAACCGACAGAGCACTGTGGGTTTTATTCCGGGCTCAACAAGCGAGAAAGGGCACCCTGAGGGAACAGGATTGTGCTTCCCGTCGCTATTTCGGCATGTGACTTATAGGCGTATTGCTAGGCACACATAAGGCACCCCACCACGGGCCCAGCACACCCACACCATCCCCTAATTCTCTGTCTGTCGACAGATGGCACCCAGATAGATAGATAGATAGATAGATAGATAGATAGATGAGATGTCGCAAAGGAATGTAGTCCTTGCAAAGGAACGCAGTTTCACATCAAACAATAATTTGTGTACTGTGCATGTGTCCGGGATGGGAATCACGGGTAGACTGTGTTCTGGAAAAAGAAGAGGAAGGACGTTGAAGAAAAAGGCAATCTAGGAATGGAGAGTGGGAGGATAAGGAAGAAGAGAAAGAAAAGGAAGCCGTTAGTCCAAGTGTTTTGAGCACCGTAAGCTTGCGCAAGCTACAATGATGACATTGTATGAGGCCTAAACCCCCGCAGCGACCTAGCCCGGGCTATGCAACACTGGACGGCTATGATGGAATGCAGTCACCAATACGGACTAGAGGAAGATTAGTCCAATTTTTGACTGCACAGGAGCGATAAATCGCAAAAGAGCAACGAGCTACGCAGGAGGATAGCTTGAAGCAAAGGGATTTGGATTGGGGATGGGAAAAACCCAAGGCGCAGAAACATCGATAAACAGAGAACGATACCATGCCGCGAGCCCCGCATTCGATTGGTCGAAGGTGGCAGGTCCATCCGTTGTCCTCGATTTGAGATTTGAGCTTGTTGTATCGGTTGGTCTTGTAGGCTCGTGCGTCAAGGATGTTTTCCTCGACCGGGCACGTTAGATAGATAGATAGATAGATAGATAGATAGATAGATAGATAGATAGATAGATAGATAGATAGATAGATAGGTAGATGTTACATATATTATAATACATGGAGAGGAGAGAGAGAGAGAAAGAAAGAGAGAGGGAAGGGGGGAGGGAAGGGAAGGGAGGGAGGGAGGAAGAGAGAGAGAGAGAGAGAGAGAGAGAGAGAGAGAGAGACGGAGGGAAGGAGGCAGAGAGACTGTAAACTCAATTCACCTGTGCTGTCTGTCTGTCAGTCCATCCCACCTCTCAATCTCTCTCTCTCTCTCCCTTTTTTTTTTTTTGCTTGCGCGCGTGCCTTGCCTTGCTTCCCCTTCTTCCTTCCTCTACCTCTCCTTCCTTCCTTCCTTCTTTGGCTCTGCGCTCTGCGCAAGTTTCTGGTCGTCGCTTCTTTTTCTGCACTTGCTTTGTTACCTCACTCTTGCCGTTAACATCAGCAGCTTGCGGTTTCTCCCCAGCGGTCTGGAGAGTACTATTCTTTGGCTTTTCACCTTCCTCGACGCCATGGTGAGAAGTAGCATCATTTGTTGTATCATGATGCGCTCCCTCTTCCATCTCCCACTCCGTCAAACTAACGGGGCTTTTCGTCAGTGCTCCAGGGCCCACAATACTGTCTGGAGAGGTTGAACTAACGCACTTGGTTGCCTCGCAGTCTTCGTGAAGAGGTCCTTCACACGGAGGATTCAAACAGGTGCGGTGGCGCTTGCAGCCTTTCTTGGACAGTTGACAAGGGGCCCATTCACTGTATGTATTCGAACCTAGAAACAGGATTGACAGTGTAACAGGGACAATAAGAGGCGTCAGAAATGAAACCTTGTGTCGACACGTCGGCTAGTTCGCCAGCACATGCTGCAGATCACGTCGCAATACAGATAAAAGCCTTGGAAATGAAGAATCACAAAGAAAGAAAGTAAGGGAAAAGAGCTTGCAACACTAGTGAATCGTGGAACGAGGAATACCATTTTCCAAAAGAAGGAGGCACAACAAAAGGAGAACCATTACCAGCTTGTTCCTCGTTTTCCTCTGAACTAACAAGGTTTGTAAAAAATGAGTGTCCTGCCAGGTTTGAATTCCAATCATCACCGGCATTTTTGACATTGAATTTTTGCCACCGTGACCTGTAATCCGCGGCCAGCGGCGCGGAAAATGGCTCGTATGTACGTGAGTCTAATGTATGTTATGTATGTCAGCCCAGGCACAACAACGAGTAATGTGCGGTGTTTGTTGTGTTCACGTGTCGGTGTTCGACTTTCTGCTCGTTTCGAACGCAGGTCAACAGCGTGACAACGCGGGTGCACCCGTGCCCCGGTCATCTTTTGCTGTCCTCGGTGTACGCCATGTCGTCGCTCCCAGAGTTCAGAAGCTAAGCGTTGGCGCCTATTATTGATTCTATTGCATTTGGTTTTGATTATGCCCAAAGGAGTGGTGTCTTTGACTGGGTCTTCTTTTCACGACCTTTGGACTGATTTTGTTCGATACAGTTTACAAACAGAACAGATGGGTAAAATGTGTGGCAGAGTAAAAATCGTTAAGTTCGATACTGTAAGATGACCGAAACATGATATTGCTGTTATGGGTGGCACAGTGAGAAGGCAGTGAGTGACCTGGCGCTTGTGAACATTGTGCCAGACAGGCTTTTTTCTCCACGCCTCCAGTGGTTAGTAACATCAGATGGTTCGTGATTTCCAATTTTCTCTTCTCAAAAAGATGTCGCGATGCCTTGTGGTTTTCTTCCTTATGTGTACCATTCAACAGGAAGGAAAAGACTGTGGAAGGTAGTTTTTCTTTATGGCTAGCAGCATAGAACCTCTTCCGCTATCTTTCTCATGACGATGGTGAGGAAGAACAAAAGCATACACTTGACTCATGTGCTTTAGCCTCCTCCCGCAATTTGTGTGTATGTGTGTTGGGGGGGGGGGGGGGGGGGGGTGCGCGGGTGGCAAGTGGGTTTGGGATCCAGGGAGGGAGAGAGTTGCTGGAGAGTGAGAGAAGAGAGGAAACGTTGACTGTTGCAGAAGGTTCGGTAGTCGGTGCTCGGGAGCGACACTGCTGATTTGCACTGGTGTAGGTAAGGATGACCCGCCAAGTCTCCGCAGTGCTGAATCATAAGCAGCCTTTGCCAAATCAATTTCAATTCCAGGTCATATACAAGGACTCGCCTGGCCAGCCAAAAGTCTGGGAGCCAATAGAAACACTTATCATGCAGCAGGACTACGATCACTTTATGCCCATGCTTGAAGATTATTTCAGAGACAGAAAGAAGAAAAGGTCCGAGTTACAATCCAGACGAGCAAGGTCGAAGATCGAAAGCGCTCACAAAAAGCATGCTTCGCGCAAGGTGCCGCGTCCCCAAAAAAGGCAAAAGATAACCTCTTCTTCCGTCAAGCAGAGCTCAAAGGGCAAGCGCAAACCTGCCCCCGTCGCTCCCGACCCTCCCGTCACGCACAGCAAATCGCAGAAGAAAGAAAAAACCAGAGTTACGTTCGAGGTGGTTTGCAAGGAGCCTGCAGTCTCCAAGAAGTACCTTATGGCGGACTCCGGAACCATGGCCCGAATGATGAGCCACTTCGGCACAGTCATAGCCGATCTAGGCTACAGCGACGCCATCGTGACTTACTCCTTCAAAGGACGAACAATCGGGCCCAAAGACGCTCCAGCGGGTCTGGGCATGATGTGTGAGGGCTGCACTGTCACAGCATATGCAACCATGCCGTCAACAGATGATACTCCTGGCTTCGTGGCAGGATCATGATTAATTGTTTATTGCTAGACTAAAACAATTAGTAAACTGGTAATACTATGATTATCAGACATCAATATTCGCAAATAAATTTGGTAAGTTCGGGCTAGAGGCGGACTGACTCAGAGTCACTGACAGTTCCATCATCTGGTCCAAGTCCGTTTATGATTGAACATCAGTAGGTGACCATACACACTTAAGATTATAATCGAGTGGCAACCGATGGGGCCTAATGAACAGGTGCCCGGCGCCACTCTCAGCTGCCAAGCTTCCCACTTACCGGTATTCTTACTACTGTACAGTGTAGTAATATGGAAAAAATAAATGGATGTTATTTTATTACTGGGTACATTGTTTAAGTGCATCATGATGTGCATGGTTGCCATGTGGCAACCGGATTTCAAATACTTCAGAAGAAGAAAAAAATCATAAAATCATGAAATTTATTAATAATACAGTATTTCGTTCATTTTCAAGTATTAAAATAAAATCAGATTTATTACAAAAGTTTTTAGTGCCCAATGTCCATTGTCTGCCGCCCCCCCTTTGAAGATGATTTTTAGCTGAGTTGCCACCTGGCAACCACAAGGTCATTAAGAGTCAGATTGCTTAATACGACTGCGTTTTACATTTTTTTGAGGGATTCCGTGCTGTTTGTGACATGTTCGCCCGCCCCCCCCACACAGCGGCACATCTGGCCCACAGGTAGCACAATAACTTGAAACATAGTGTAAGATAACTTCTTCTCTGAAAAGGCATGCAGACAAACGACACATTTACGTCTTTTTGACCTCTCCAAACCTTCGTTATAGTTGTGCCCTAGCTCCCTTTTCTTTCTCATTTTGTCGGCCATGGGTACCTGTGGGTATTTGAGGAGTTGCATGCATGGGGCAAACTTTCAAGCTATCCTGCATGTTAGGCTGGCTGGGGGCAGGCTGTGCGAGGGCAGGGATAGAATTACCCTCATAACCATGCAAAGTGAGGGAGTCTGCAAGCAAAAGTTTGAAATACGCAGGCCTGGTAGTTCCTTTTGAGGCTACATACTTGGACAAAACAGACTGACTAAAAAAATAAAATGTTTGTAGGCATTCGTGATAATGAAATCAAGCAAAATCATGAAACTTGAATCGGCCCTCTTCCAATCCTGCATTCCAAGGGTGAGATTGAGGGAAGAGGACCAGTGGCGCACGGCATTGAATACATCAACTGCATTAAAAGCTGAATAATAAAGGGCCACAGCCTCACTCCACAAAAGCATTTTGGGAAACCCTGAATGCGCAGTCTTCACCTGGCCTACAAAATCTAACCCCCTCTTCTTCACTTCAGTAGCCGTCTTAACAGAAGCAAACCACGAATCACCAACAACAATTCGATCACTCCCCCACCATGGTTTTGTTAGGCGCAAAGTAGTAGCAGTAGTGACCCCAAACTCATCTACTAATTCTTTTAGCCTATCCCTATCCCTACCCTCCACACATTCCATGCCTATGCATATGCCTGTTTCAACATCACACACGGTATGATATTCTCTGCCAACAGGAATAGGCTTGCGGGGGACAACCATTTGGCCTGGCATACCCACCCCCGTAAATTGTCCCATACTCTCATCTACCACGAGAATGTTGCCCGGGACTATGGCTTTACGTGCGGTGGCATCCACGGCCTGCATGAATGAACGAACTGGCAAAAAAGAGTCCTCTTCATTTGCAGGGTGGCCTAGCCTCAAATTTTTCAAGATAGCATCGAACCGATTACACCCCATTATGTTACCAAATCCATCCCCCGCAAGCCCGTCTGCACCGTGTCCTGATGTGGGGGCCCAGTGTGCACGCCTACGACCTCGGTCCGCCAGAGAGATTTTGATAAGGAGACCAATGAAGACTAAAAACTCCTGAAAGGTGAGGGCCTGCCGCAGACGGGGTTCTCGCTCCTTCTCCAGCTCCTCGTTAGTCAGGCGAACGATGGTATGAACTGCTTCATGCGGCAAGAAGTGAAGAAAGGGTCTATGAACGAAAGAGGAAAAAAAATTGACAGGGGGGTGCAAAAAAAACCTGAAATTGTATTGTACTGGGACATACGAAAAAGAGAGAAAATAAGTTAGCAAAAGCAGACAAGAAGTGTGACTTTGTAACTATAATTCCCTGCAACGACAACAAATTCAAAAAAAAAGAACAAAAGAAAACCATTCAAAAAGTCATGGAGAATGACAGGTTGACTGGATTTTTTTTTGAAGTGAGAGCGCAGAGGGGAGAAGGGTGAAAGAGCTTACATGCAGGGTCCCGCATCGTGTGCCAAGGTGGTCTTGGCCTTATGTACAGGGCGACCAGCTCCCCAATCCACCACATGTGGACCCACGTTCCACTTCATATCATTAGCCAATAGTTTGGCCGTCTCCCCATCTACTTCTTCTTGTGAATATGGACACGGATTGTACGAGGGAAGGTTTTCTTCTTCACCTCCCTCTTCCTCAGCACTGTCTTCGTCTTCCTGGGGAACAGCATCTTTCACTTCGGGTTGAGGGTTTGGGGGTTCCTCCTCCTCATCTGAAACCTCACCTTTGACCTCTTCTCCCGCAGCATTGACGAAATGCAAGTCTGACCCGGCATGGTCGGGCTGGGGTCGCAAAAGCTTGGAAAAGAAGAAATAGTCCTGCTTGTCAAAGTGGAGGGTAACAAGTGCTTTTTTGTGCTTGGTTTCTTTTTCCTTCAAAACACCCAAAGCACTAATGTCCTTGTAGAGAGGATCGCCAAATTTTTGGCGTGCCCAAGCCTTTCCCAGCTTCTCTACAGCCACGGATAGGGGGTCACCCACCTCCATGTTTCTGCTAAAAAATCATTTTGTGGCACGTTCACGTGGGAAAAGTGCAGTATGAGGGCACCCGTCTATAAAAAAAAAATAATAACTTCAACTCAAAGATTTTTCCTGAAATTTTCACACTCGCTTCCCGTACACTTTTGCTTCAAGGTTTTTGACTTTATTCAATAAAAACAGCTCCGGTTCAAGCGATAGAATTTTTTGAAAACTGGCTACTGAAACGCGGTTGCCATATGGCAATTTTTGTTGCCATATGGCATTCCCATGCACTTAAACAACATTCAAGTGTCAAACTCAGCCATCAAATTTGAATTAAGGATCAGATTTCAGATTAGCGGACAGATTTCATATTAGTGGCTAGAATTCAAATTAATTTAATTTAACAGTAACATTTGAGTCGCAAAAATTATGCAGATTCAAGTTTGCGGACAGATATAGCAATTAAATTGAATTAATTTGAATTCAGTGGTCACTAATATGAAATCTAGCCGCTAAGTTGAATCTGAACTTTCAATCTGACCCTTAATTCAAACTCGATGGCTAACTTGAGTTTGACACTTGAATGCCGTACCCAGTAATATGTGAGTTTGTATACAACTCTTCAAGTAGGCAGATACAACGAACTCTTATTAAGTCAGAACACTATGGCTGCATTGAGTCACGGTCCTGGCTCGGACTCAGACTCTGTGTGAGCAGGTGAAAAACCAGTAAATAGTAGAGAGGTCACTTCGTTTATTTACGTAATTTCGAACTCGTTGCAGGCTTGGAAGCAACTTACGATCGAGGGTGAATCGTACATAATAAGTTGTGAGGTGTCCAGGTCTCAAACGCCTGGATAGTCAGTGTCTTTTTGTTCAAACTTCTAGTCACACTACTAGTAACAGTCATAAAACGAATAGTGTCGGGTTGGTGAACTCGAAAATCCAAACTGATTTAGAAGGCTAGGCGAGAATGAATGGGGACGTTACGTAGCCTTAAAAAGACAGTCAAACATTGTTTTTCATCACTCGTGTTACCCTTGTCCGCAAATTTACCGCAACGTGCGTGTTTCACGGGAAATAAGTGAAAAATGTAAGTGAGTGGGAAAAAGGCAATAGTTGATCTTTTCAAAAAAGAAGTTTGACTTGATCGTTTGAAATCATTTCTGAACGGAATCGAAAACTATTTAGTGAAGTCGAAGTTGAACGTCGTGCAGAGGAGCATATGTTTTTTTATGCCTCACAACACAAAGTTAAGTGCGTGGTAAGATCGTTTAACCCAAATTATAGTATATTAAAATTCAGATGTAACTAATTACAGTACTTCAATCGGATTCAAAAAATGTTAAGTAGTTTTAATAAACGACTCGAATGAAGTTTGTACACTTTTTCGACGATATATTAAATTGTT